>JBCFXI010000957.1:0-88826 GCA_038496175.1 Ampulex compressa
AAGGTGTTGGACCAGAATGGCCAATATATAATTTAATAAAATATTTATTCATTATACGAAAACTGTCTTTCATGTTCCCCAAAAAACGAAATGACTTTCCGAACAACCCAATATATTGTACAAATGTGAAAAAGCAGTGACCACTGATCTTACCACTTGTCTATCGAAATTGGATTTACACCACTTTTATAATCAATGGCTACGCGATTTCTTCTATGGGACAATATTAAGTTGAGCAAAGCGTTGGTATTTTTTAAAGTATTAAATATTAACCGGTTATAAACGAAAAGTTTACAATAAATTAAGCATAAATTAAGTGATATCTAATTTTTTTTTTTAAATGGACTTGCACCACTTTCTAAATAAACGGTCCATATAGTGTTGGTAGATTCAGGCGAGGTTTGAAAATTTGGAGAGAAAAGTGCGTATTTGTCAGCAAAGCCGAGGAGGGTATTTATTCGATATGTTATTCCACGCGTAATCCTGTACTGCGTACTTTATGAATGGATGAAAAATGTGCAACATTTTCGAGTAGAAACTCGTGTTCTACTAAAATTACTTCTCGCGCGAACAGTATTTCTCCTTGCTATGCTCTTGTTATCAAAATTGTATCAAAATACATGATCATTCTTTTATTATGGGTAACAGTATAAATAGCAAAGTGTTGTTATCTTCCATCAACCTTTGAAGGTACGTTCCTCGCGTTTAAAAACGAAATTATTCCAAAACACTCCTTCGCAATGGATGCTAATCGAGATTTCGATCTCTCTTCCTGGAAGAAAGTTTTTTCACCGCGGAAAGGATCGTTGATAAGGTTATAAATACCCTGGTTTATTTCCAGAGGTCCTGCGAGAGGAAGGCGGAGAATCGATTGCGCCTGAAAGTTGTTGCATATCCCTCGTTTAAAATTCAGGGCTGACTCAAAACTTCTGCTGACAAGAATGTAATCTGCGTGATTGATCGGCTCGTTTGGGAAAAGCCGCGTAAGCACGTGCCAGCTCGCAACAGTTAGTGGTTTTCCTTAATTACGACGCTATTAATATCGCATTGATAATCGCGAATTTCGTTGCGTAGTAGGCAATTAAGTAAGCACGACAAACGAGGCCAAAAAGACGGGCACGAAGGAAACGTAATAAACGACAAAAAATATACATTACTCGAAGAATATTCATCTCCGTAAATCGATGTCAAAAATGAAAAAAAATTATATACAGACATCACGAAAACCTCTCCTCTTATTTGATAATTATAAGAGTTACAATTTACAAAATGTTTTCTCATTTAAAAATCATCTCTCTTTCTCTCTCTCTTTCTCTCTCTCTGTCTGTCTTCATTGATATAACAGTGGAAGCGAAAAGAGGCGAGAAAGCGGAACAAAGAGGAGGAATGACAGGACAGAAGGAGAGGGGGGTGGGACGAGAAAATTTCGAAGTAGGGGAGGAAGAGGGTTTTCAACCCTCCATTCTCGTCTCCCGATGGGCTGGAACTCTGCCACGTGGAAATCAATTGCTTTACTCGTCCTCGAAACATTGTTACGCGAACATTCGAATCACGCGACGTCGAGACGAACAGACGCGCCTGTCTTCACGAACCTTCTTACTCGTCTTTACCACACTCAACCCTTTGTAACCGACGTTTCCCTTAGCTCGCCCCAGTCTGACCATACTTTCATTCGTATTCGCCCATAATCTCGCTTCTTAAAGGCAGCAAGAATAATCTATTGATTTCTGAGAGATTTCTGAGAATCTGAGTGATTTCGAATAGTTCATCGATCTAGAAAATATCTGGAAAGGAATAATTGACTAGGATAAAGTGCTTTGCATTCGCTATAAATTATAAGGAAACTCTAAATAATAAGAAAAATGTGATGGATTTTTTAATAGAGTAGGCTTTGCTACAGATGCTTATTTCTGTTCTCTAATTTTTGGTTTTTCCATGGATCCCTCGTGGCTATCGTCAGAACTTTATGCTTTTATCCTTTCGTTACCTACGACCACTGCGGTGGATATCCACGGATGGTGATACGGTATATTTATGGCCGCCATAACGTACAACCGTTACTCGCGGCGAAGGGTTAAGATCCACCAAAGTCGGATTAGTTAGATGTAAATGAAACGTCGTAACTTTGTCACCTCGCAAGAAATATGCTTTGGGATCGGTTTGATGGGGCTGATATTATAGCGGAAACACCGAGGTAGTCTAATCGCTCAAACGTATTCCCCTCATTTGCATTGTATTTAAAATAACAAATAATGTTAAATGTATTTCTTCCTGGCAAACCATTCGTAGTTTACATTTAGAAACGAAGTATAAATGTCAGTATAAAAAAAACCACGATCGATGCTTCGACGTACAACGAATTATTTCGTAGCGCAATCCCCAACAAAGAAAGCCAATAACGAAGTATCAACGATTCGATTTCCTCCAGCGTTATCCCATTAATTTTCCATTTACAATAAAATCAGTCGCATTAGAGCACCGAGCCAACGTACAGCCGCGCGTCGAATATATTAATACGCGCGCGAAGCATTAGCGTCGGTCAGGATTAAGCCTCTTATTTAACCGCGGTATCCAAAAGGTAATGAACCTCCATCGGACATCCGTTCCGCGAATATCCTTAATTAAATTTACCCTTTTTCGCGCAAATCCACGCTTCCTCGAGTCGTCCATCAATGCCCGAGTGTATCTGCCACTGAATAAAACCCTCTGATATGGCTTTGAGTGGGGAAAAGAGAAGAGGATAGAAAGTACGAAAAAAAAAAAAAAACAGAAAAGAAGACAGGAAGGAAAAAAAGCATTGGAGGAAACGCACCGAAATGTCGCCTGACCGAAGCAGACACCGTCCGGGCCTACGCGAAGTTATTTAATATTAGAAGCAACGAGAAAACTTCGGGCGACGCGCTAAATTGCGAAATTAACGCGAGAAAAGTTCTCGCGGGCGCAGACCAGGTGCGCCTCCGCCGGGTTGTAACGCGCCGCCGGTAATTGCGAATGCGGTATAATGTTTCGCGAAAGTTGAGCTATTCCCGATTGGGAGCCCGATTTTCGCGCGGAAAATAATAATCATCCTCGCGATGCTAATGTCGGTTATTGTACTTATTATCCAACAATACACATTCGAGAGCAGCCCATTGCGCAAGCACCGTTGCATGCTTCGTCCTAGGAATCATTTTTGGACCACTGGCTCGATAATTGAAGAGTTAATGTATGGTAATTGGAATTGAAATGAATATTAGGATAATTGAGAAAATCGAGGTGCTGATTAAATTGTATAAAAAAAAAGGCGCCGTGTAATGAATATGCGATGCTATTGTCAGCAAGAAAAGAGGTTAGGAGTACGATATCGATAGATCGTGCTTATTATATAAAAATATAACAGCCGCCGAAGGGTCTGATTTTTTTTCACGCGTCCGCTTTGATAATTATAATTGAGCGATAGGTGTAAAAATTTGTATCGATGCTCGTAGCTAATTGTTTAATAAACTAATTGGAAGAGTAAGATACTTTTTTTAATAGACACGGGTAATATTGTATTGTAATGTTTCATTGCAAATGCTTTGTTACGATAACGAGGCCATCGCCGATAAACCGTTTGTCGCCCAGTTTGGTAATACCGATAATGAGGACGATTCTCGACGTTTCCGCCACATTAACACTTTCCGCCCGATGGAATCGATTGAATTACGTCGGCTTCGGTGTTTCTACCGATGTTTTTTAATTACCACTTTTTCGGTTAGAGGAGCGACCGATTGATCGGAAGAATTGCGTACTTGACTGTAAATTTATGTGGTAGAACGACGATATCAGCGATGATACGTATATTTGGATATTTGTATTATTCATCCTTGCCCACGGATAAATATTGTGGGATTGACGCGTATTTTTCTATAAAGGAGTATTTTTTCCGCTGACCCATTAAACAGATATATTATTATGCTTTGCATCAACATTAATTACCATCAAAGGTACATATAATATGTATGCATTATGAAAAATCAATGACGCGATCTCTTCCATTAAATTCCCTCGAAACCAACGCGTTAATATTAACGATGAAAAGTACAAATTCCATCGGATAAATAAAAAGGGTATTGACGATCGATTATAAAAAAAAGTATTTCCTCTACCTTCCTGTACTATTGTATTACAATAAGTATTAGAATAAGTATTAGTCTATTCGAGTATCTAAATCGAAAGAGAAGTCGATCGTTCCAAAGTGAAAATCGAAGTTTCCGTAACTCGAGCATAGCGCGAACGAGAAAAGCTCTATGTTCTGGAGCTTCGTAAAAAGAGAAAATTCCGAGCCGACCTTTAAGAGCTTTGACATTTCAGAAAGCATATCCCTAGAAAACGGCGGGGATAGCGATCGTTTGGCACGGAATCGCTTCCTATAAAGGAGCCGATAGCGCCACGGTTTATTACGCTGTCCAAAGTTCTAATAATCCTCTTTTTAAGCCGGCCAAACCATTTTCTGCACGCCAACACCTTGCTCCCGCCCAGGCGTGTCCTTGCGGGGATATCAGGAAGGATCACGCGAGCCGCGGTTTTAAGGCCGGAATACCGGTGCATGCTACGCGAGGTCGCAGTCGCTTTCGGTGCACGTTAACACTGGATCTACCTTGGGGCTCGAAACGACGCGTCTCTAATTTTTCTTTGAGCAAAATTTTCCAAATCCACAAGGGTGTACTTTCAGCTGAACTTTTGTAATATTATTTCGATATACGAGAATATTTGTTTTCTTTTTTTGATAGTGCAATGGTAAAGTCGCAGTTGCTTTCGGTGCACGTTAACACTGGATCTACCTTGGGGCTCGAAACGACGCGTCTCTAATTTTTCTTTGAGCAAAATTTTCCAAATCCACGAGGCTGTACTTTAAGCTGAATTTTTGTAATATTATTGCGATATGCAAGGAATTTTTGTTTTTTTTTTGATAGTCGAATGGTAAGGTCGCAGTCGCTTTTGGTGCACTTCAATATTGGATCTACTTTAGGGCTCGAAACGACTAAAAATTCATAAAAATCTCCAACTTCACGACGTTTTACTTTAGCAATACTTTTGTAATTTTGTTGCGACATATAAATCAATTTCTGTTCCTTTTTCAAGTTCAATCGTAAACAAGCTACTGCTTTAAGTCTCCCAACAACGTATCTCTAATTTTGTATTAAAATTGAAAAAATATCTTCCTCTCAAATTTAATTTACAATAATATAAAAAATCTCCCAAATTACATTTATATATAAATATGTATATTAATATAAATATAAAAACAAGACATCCACGTTTACCAAACAGTATTTCTCAAAACTGGTATAATACCGCTTAAAAAAAAAAAAAAAAAAACTAAAAAAAGATCCAAATGATCGCACAGACCCTTTCGCCTTCCCCTTTCGCACGCGTTTCCTTTTGATAAATATTCACGGTGCATCTAGATGTGCCGGAATAGTGGCGGGTAGTTCCACTGTTAAAGTCGGCCTGGGCGCCTTCCGAAACGCGCCTTTTCACTATCCAGAATTTATTTTCGCCCCGCCGTAAAGCGGATATGACGTTTAAACGATCGCACTCGAGGTTCCCACCGGCGATGCTCCTCGCTGAACCGCGAAACCATCCTTATCGGATGATGAACACTTGCCGGAGGAACTGAAATGACGTCGGAATTCATACGGGTCGTTCGAGTGGAAATTATCAGTGACGAGCCGTTTCATATTCAAAATTGTGCACTTCGAATATTCAGCAACTGGGCCAGCTGGATGATAAATCTTGGGAGTTTCTTGGAGGATCTATGATTGGCGAGAAAAGGAAGATGAGGCCTAGGTGAGGAACTGTGGAATCGAGAGGACATCTTGTTGTATACGTCGATATTGTACAGTACGACGAGTGTTTCATCCTTGGGTTTCCACGACTGGATGAAGATACGGGTTGTCAAAGTGAATTTTCGAGCATCGTGTTATAGAATTGATAGAGGTGTCGCGAAACTCGCGCGATCTGAAAATTTCGATAGAAGAGTGCGTATGCGCGAGCAAAGCCCTGGGGCTGTTTACTCGATACGCTGTTCCATGTATAACTCTGTACTGTATATTTTATGAATCGATACGAAATGTGCGACTTTTAATTATAAACCCGTGTTCTGTGTCGAAATTGCTTATCGCGTGAATTTTGGGACACCCCGTATATACTTTATATACCGTATCCTGATGGCCAATACGAAGTTTAAACAGTAGATCCTAAGCTAATGGATTTTAATGATCTAACTCTAATAGTTATTTTAGTAGCCTACATTTTTTACTTTTCACTCGGTTTAACTTTCAATAATTCAATGATCCTACAGAAAAATCTATACATAATAGTTTCATAAGGAACAAGTATAAAACGTTAATTAATTCTCACCAGAGATGTCCCTTTCCTTCGAATACTCATAATCTCTCAATTAAATCTATCTTTCAAAAAACACCCTAAAAAATCACAAAGTACGCTTCAAAGAAAGAACTCCAAGTGAACTCAGTAATCTTCCTCAAAACTTGCCGGCAAAAAACTCAGATATCAAAACCACATAGCGCAATGCTCGTTGTTCGCGGCGAAAATCAATTCCTAAACTCTCAAACGCTCTCTTACCAAACTTCGAGCCGCCAAGTTTTCGGCTCCAGGGAGAGAAAAGGGGGCGAGAAAAAGCAGTTCCAAAGCCGACTCGGATTAGGTGCCTCTAAACACTTTCCTCTATTCCGGCCGAGGTCTATTACCTGGCAAATGTCCTCTTAAAAGCATCGCGCAACCCTTGATGTCCTTAGAGGCAAAATGGCGCCGTAGGAAGACTCCTTTTGCGCCTCTAAAGGAGCATTTCCCCCCTCGCCTTCCTTTCAGTGGTCAGGTCAGTGCGTTTTAACCTTTAGAGCTTTCTTTACGACTCGTTACGACGATACATCCCTCGACCCTCGTCTCTCCATCCTTCCTTTTCTTTCTCCATGTGCCTCCCCTCTCTCTCTCTCTCTTTCTCTCTCTCTCTCTCTTTCTTTCACACGCCCCCTCAAACCCTCGCATTTCTCGCATGCCGCGCAGAGAAGTTGCACACGTACTACACGCTGTCGGCCTTCCCGTCCGAGGATTCCCTCCTCGCGGACGTGAGAGCGCCGTTATTGCTCCGCAAGAAACGCGAACCTGAGAGAAGAGATGTGTGTGTGTGTGTGTGTGTGTGTGTGTGTGAGTGTGAGTGTGAGTGTGAGTGTGAGTGTGAGTGTGAGTGTGAGTGTGAGTGTGAGTGTGAGTGTGAGTGTGAGTGTGAGTGTGGAAAAGAGAAAAGATCCGCGAGGAATCCTGACCGGCCCAAAAGCCGCCTTGCTCGAGATTCGAGGATATCTCCTCGTGACTTTAACCCCTTGCCTTAGGATTTAACGCTATTCCTAGCATCCAGAGTTAAGGAATACCGTAACGTAGACTTTGTGATTTTGCACCGGTTAGAATCGATGAATGTAGTTACGCTATCCAAAAATAAGATCCGAGATACTTTTCCAAGGAGTATAAATTTGTAGTACAGACTCCGTGGTATCGCGAGGATTTGAATGAATAAAGGTATTTACGGTGGCAACGTTAATATCAAAGAAGTGCAAAAATAGTTTCCTGCCCTATATACGATCTCATCGCAAGCGGTACATTCCCCTTTACGAGGCTACGCTCGCAAAGCTGCGCTTAGGAGATAAGCAAAGTTTATAGAAATAATCGCAAATTAGCGGCCCTGAAGGTTAATGATTACGCGTATCTTCCTATGGTCAAATTGCTGGATTACTCGCCACGACTATCCGCTCTTTATCTCCGCGAACTTACTGGCCAAACGCCTTGCTCGTTTCTCGATCCTCCACGATACTTTGCTCCTTTCGCCTACTCCCTTCTCTCGGTCTTCGAACTAAATTCCTCAAAGTAATTTCTCATCTCGCTAATCCTCGACCTTACGCAGGAGGTACGTATAATATTATCGATAAGAAAGTATGCAAAGTGTGTATAACCTCGATTCGATCGCTCTAGATTCGTACAAACCACCTGGACTCGAGCACCGAACTTTCCACCCAACAACGAGTTTCCTTAACTCACATTTTGACACCGGTATCCGGGTTATAAGTCGATCCTTCTATCCTTAGTCACATCGTATCTCTATTCTAGGATAGATTCTATAGGAGGTGAAGTTAATTCTCCAGCTCCCTCGAATAGCACCATAACTCAATCTCATTTGTACAAACCAAATTTCCAGGAGAAAATGTAAGTTCCTTCTTTTCTGACGATTCTCCAGAAAGGAAGCTCCAAGTGCGATCGTCCTAGAAAATTCTGCGGGTTACTACGAAGAAGGAGGAGGGGGGTAGAACGTCGCGTGAGAAGTATAAAAAAATGATCGACGACAAGGCGGTTTCGTCGAGGGAAATCGTTCCCTCCCCTCGCCGCTGCTTTCCATCCTACAGCGCTGGCGTATTTATGAGGTACGCATCTGCATTGTGTCCGCGCATCTCGGATGAGCGTTAAATATTTTATTAGCACGGCAATCCGGCAACTGTACGCGAGAAGGTATATATGTTTTACGGCCTACGCCCGGAGAATGTATTCGGGCTCCCCTGGGACCGGCGGATTGAGTGGATATCATCGAAAGTGAGGAAGTATGTCTCCACGGATATGGAAGCGAAAGTGTATCGCACGGGATAAAAGCTATTGTTCGCCTGCAACGTACTGTTTCTTGGATCGATCGAGAGTAAAATATACGAGGCTTGATTCTCTTTCGCTTGATTTTCTTCCCGGAGGAGGATTTTTTCCGACGAAGGTTTCTGGAAATTAGTTTACGTGCTTAGAGATTATTGGACTGTCGATGGATACGTTAGATCCCTTGCTGTTTTTTTACTTAGTTATTTTTCTCGTTTCTTTTTTCATTCATTTTTGAAACCGACTGCTAAGGCAATTTGGTCTAGGATCTACTGTCTAGAGTGGGTTCTGAACCACTAGAGCTACTAATTACTGATATATATACATGTAATTAGTATATATGTACTATATATACATATATAGTATGTATATATATATCATGTAACTAGTAATATATTCATCAGCATTAATGCTAACTCCACGAGATCATACGGAGAATTAAAATATAAAGTGTACGAATAGATGCCCCGTTAATCCAAGAATCTCTGATTATTCTCGAATACATCTAAGCTGTAGAAATATCTCTTAAATCGCTTCATAAAACATTGGTTTTAAGCAAGATTAACGTTGCCCGTTAACCAGTCGTTTCGATACGTAATTAAATTCTAAATCAGTAGCGAAGTCAGTATATAATGTCGCGCGAGATATTTTATGGGAAAGTTTACGATGTACCGCGCGTTTATTCCAAATTTATGGCCGAAAGGCTCTCGCGACTATAGGTGTACACGGGCGCAGTTTCGCGACTAGAATGCTTCATAACGCGTGACTGGAATAAACTTCGATTCGTCGAAGTCCGCAAGCTGCTCTCAAAGCCGATCGCTACTCTGTTTCCACACGTCTTCCCAAAGACTAACTTCAGGGGGTCCAATGTCCCGAGTGCAATCGCGCCAAAGCTCGAAAATTCCAAAGACTACGTTCCGCTCGATCCTTCTTCTCAAAAGCGTGCACCAAAATACAATCGCCGCGTACTTCCGCCTAATTTACGATCGAGCTTCTCGCGATCGTGGAGAGCGACATAAATCCACTTCCTGGAGCGTTTCGCAAGGCGCAGTTGGAATCGACGATTATTTCTCTCTTAAACCCGCACGATATATTACACCTTGCATCGCGCTATAATATCCTGCTCAATTTACAGGGTACAAAATCAACTTCTAATGTTCAAAAAAACAATTATCGTTCTAGTAAAGGTCCACGAGATCGTTTAACGGTTTTAGTGTCACGCAGCGCGATCGTACTGTTCGCGATGTGTCGCGATGTTTGGTCACGATCGTCGATTCGCATCGCGCTCGGTTTCGAATGTATCTCGTCGTGAGTCTCTCAGTTTTCTCTCGTGATTACTAATTTTTTTTCAAATAATCCTGAACAACCTGCACAATTAGCAGTCTTTCTTTAACACATCGTCTCCCAAGGTTTATTTTTAACGATATTTCGAAGAAAAAAAAGAACAGCGCGACCACGTCGATCGACATTACCCGCAAATAAATGCAGGATGAATAAATGAAGATCCTGCATGGATTTTTACAAACCCCTGGCACTAAAACCTCCACTGTGAATACACGAGCATCGATACACCCAACCTTCCTCCAGACACAATTTTAACACGACGCTTCCTCCAAGAAAAACCCGCCTCTTTATTTACCATCAAAGAAAGCAGCGTCGAAGAAAGCTCCTCCGATGGCAGCATTGCGAAACCGCGCGAAAGTGGATCGTGCAAAAGAAGGGTCAGGCGCATTCCAAACGAGAACCCTAACTTGTGAACGCGCAGGTATATGCCGTCTAGGCTGAAGTAGCTCGGAGAGCTCCTTCGGATTCCCCTGAATCGCGAGCGCGGTTGATTCTGTCGGGTCAAACGAAACTGATGGCGCCTTAATTATCACCTTTCGCCTCGTCCATCGTGCGTACGCCGACAGAGGAGCCCACGAGTGCAATCGGACCAAAGGCCGTCGAAGTGCTTAATTCAACGAGGCATGCGCTCCTCTCCTCTCCCCCCTACTTCCCTCCTCTCTCGCCCTCTCGCCCCTTCATCCGCCACCCACCTCCTTCGCGATGACGTATTTCTATTGTCGCTTTGTCGGGCCCTCTGTGATTCTATAATTATAATTGAAGCGACAACGAGGAGGAGGAGGAGGGGGGGAAGGCGAGGGTGGAAAGGAGGTTAATAATTAAAGCGCACCGACGTTTCTTCGCCCATCGAATTTTGCGCTGTGCACGTGACTACCTACTTTCGAAGCTTGGAACTCGAGGCAGGCGTCTTACCCATTAGAAGACCGCGGAGTTTGCATCGGTGCTGTACTCACCTGGAACAGAAAATATACGTGGGACGTTAGGGCTCGATCTGTAGATACCTAGGTACATGGATAGCTAGTGTTTTGCATGCACAGTTTGTAATCTCGCGAATCGAGGAATACGCGATAAGAGGGAGGATCGAAGTTCTCGCGTCGATGATCGATCCTTGCCCTCGTTTCTTATGAATATAGTATGGTGTATGGAATTGTGCCTTAAGTAATATTCGGAGTTTTTGAAAGACTGAAAATGTGAGAATCGTCGTATAATAGATATCCTCAATGGAAATGCGCGCAAAGTTGCATTTGAGAAAACACGATTGTTAATAATAATTGTTAACAATTCGCTCATTGAATTCCCAGTGTTATATCCACGTGGTGTACCGCGAATCGATCCTTTGCACGTATTGCAAAGCGATGCGCGTATACGTTAAAGCGCGGATTGAATTTCCATAGAAGGACTAATGTAAATATTGCTGCAAATCTTGATTTAAATGTGATACGAGAAATAACGCTGACATGGGAAATAGGAGGCAGGTGATAAAACGTATGTCGAAGATTGATATTCTGCAAATACGATAAATATAATCAAGCAGGTATGCGCCAATGGAAATTGCACTTGTATAAATCGCATCGTGCTGCATAAATATCCTCGATATCCACGTTGGATATAAAATTCCGTTTCCTCGTAAATAGCCTTCAATTCGATACCTGATCCTTTGCAAGGTATCGAAAAAAATTGTCGCTCTTCGAGGCAGCTTGGAATTTTCACGAGGAGGTGTTTAACCCTGGCGTAAAATTTCCTGCGAGGCGCTCTCGATCTCTCGCTCTTTCACTCAGAAACGCATTATCGTGAAAAAAAAAGTTTCAGGGAAGAGGAGCCTTGGGAGCGCTATCGGATTTTTCCTTAAGCGATTAAGTTAATACGCGTGGGTTAATGTACCTGGATTTAACTATAGCTGGACTGGGAAAAGAGGGATGGTTGCGTCGCACGCGCGACTCATTATTTATTGTTTTACATTCGTACATGGTCGAGGAACAAATTAAATTTAAGGAATAGAGCTTTATTCTTTGCAGGTCTCTCCTTTGAAAACATTTAAGCTGACCAAAGGAAAGTCTATCAAGGAAAAACAGGGGATATAATTAATTTAATCTAAATATATTCAAAAGGAGACGTATTTAGGTTTAAAAAGTACAAAAAGCCTTCCATTGAATTTTATTATACTTAGCGTAAGATTGGAGAAATAAAATAGTTCAAATATAGAATGAAATTACAGGATAAATATATTTTCTAAATCGAATCGTCCGCTTGTAGAGTTGTCGGATGTATCTTGAAAATCTCTGGTTCACTCTGGCTGATCATTTCGTATATAAACATGGTTTTCGGCATTCTAAAAAAATAATACATAATTAGCATAGAACATTGAAAAATCGTAATACATAGAAAAGCTTTACATCGTAATGCAGACTTTTGATAGCTCGCAAACAACTGGCCCTGAAACAGAAGATCAAAAAAATGAATATCATTGTCTCCAACGCCTAACTCAGTTTATAATATTCTATAAAAAAATAATCCCCAATTTTCTCCCAAAAGCCCAATTAATTATCAAAAATAGGTTTCCACCGCAGTCTATTATCCATATATAAAACATTTCTGGAACCCATTAAAAATCAGACCAGGAAGAAAACCTCCTCCAATGAATCTCCTCCACTAAAACTACAAGCATACGCTTCACACCAACCAAACCCTACCACATCTCCCTCTCAAAGATCCATATACTCTCAAACTGACCACCATCGTCAGATACCTTATTACTTCATCATATCATCAATGTACAATGTCCTCAACAAACTCGATCATCCATCGATCCTCGTTCCACCATATTTCCCAACATAGTCACGATCAAACCTTACATCCTCCGAACATCCTCCCTCGATCTCGATTGCAGCGGAGCCAGAAGAAACCGCGAATACAGGAAAGAGGGGAACATCCAGAAGAGCGAGCAGAAGAGCGAGCAGAAGTCCAGAAGCAATGGGAGAAAAGGAGAAAGCAAAAGACATAAAGGCTGCCCGGCGTGTCTCGAGGCCGTCGTAGATCAGCGTCGGGGATGATAGTCCGCGCAACACGGGGGCAGTTTAAATTTAACTGTCAGAGTGCTTAAGTGCTCTCTCGACCCCCGCCTCGCCCCTCTGCATTTCGTGCTCCGCCCCCCCCCCTGGCCCTCCTTATTCCACCTTCATACTTGAGGAACTAAGTGACTGTGAAAGCGGTCGAGTTTCTCTCGGTACCGCCGCTTCGTCCGGCGTAACGTGTTGCAGGAAAAAAGGAACAGCCGGAAGAGCTTCCTGCTTGGGAAACTACGGTCAGGAAGGTACGACGAGGGCGAGAAAAAAAAAGCGCAACGCGCACCACGAGGATTCATCGCCTTAGATACTCGACATTTACTTTATTTGCCTTGGATTAGAAATCGATCTTTCACGGGGTAATTATGCGAATATTCTATTGATTGCGCATTTATCTTGGAAGAATCAATAAATTGGACCATTGAAGTAATATCGCGGAGGTAGTGGATACGAAAGAATTATATATATATATAATTTATTTATTTATTTATTTATTAATAATTTCATCTATTTATTAATTCTTCCAAGAGATATATTGTTTAGAATGAGGATCGAGTAGTGCCTAAAGCGATGGATCGCTTTCGTACTTCCTTGATCAAAAAGCTCGAAAATAATTTATAAGTGTGAACAATCGATACCTTAAACAGGAAACGTTGTTTAAAGTATTTCGTAGAAAAATACAGATTCCTGGAGTAATCGTTACTCGAATATGTCGGGAGGGGAAATAAGGTAATATTTTATTTTGTCGCAGCGTAAGATTTTGCGGCGAATCGCTCGTAGGCGATATTACATTACGCATTAATTATATGTGACAGTGGTATATTAATATGGTGCGCAATATGCTAAATGCCGGCACTGTGGTACAGTGGAATTTATCAGGATTACATTCAGGGCATATGTACAATACGTATTCGCATTATCGGGTACTTCGGCACATTGCATAATTATATCTCCATTCGGATATAGGCGGGTATACGCCGCGCCCTGTTGATTTATTTCACTCCGCATTCGTACATGAAACATTGCAAACCGGCTTTCATCGCAACTTCGAAGTTGCGGGCTCGGTAAATGGCGATTGTTCGCTGCAAAAAGTTGCGAGTTAATTACCGTATCATTACGACGGTTATAACAAATCAACAAGTGTTACGATTCCACGCATCGCGCAAAACATCCTCGATTAAACATCCCCGAGCGAGAAATGAAAAAATACGCCAATACGATAAAAAAAACAAACAATTCTCATAGAAACTATACGAACGGCGAAAAACACGATTCAAGCATCAAACTTCGTTACTCTACAATAATCGTATATCAATAATACTTGTCATCCTCCAACATTTATTCTTCAGCCACTCAAGGTAAATACACATTCCAAACTATACACTTACCAACCATACACCTACTACATACACCTACATACACCTACATACACCACTAACTACTACACCACTAACACTACACCTACATACACCACCAACCTACTACACTTCCAAACCGTACACCTACGCAAACCCACTTCACCGCACAACCTTTCCATGCCCCTTAGCCTCTCTCCAACCTCCTAAAAAAAACCCCAAACACCTCTCAGAAGGAAAACCCGCCTTTAATCACGACTCCTTACTCCTCGCGACTGATTAAAAAAAATCACCTCGTCCTCATAGACGAAGGCAGTACAACCACGAGTGCCCCGCCATCGTCCCTTGGCCCTATCTCCCCCCCCCCCCTTCCTCGGGCCAATCCTTCCCTCCTCCAGGCCGCGCTTCGCAGGAGGTTGTTCCCTTCGCCTTGGCGTTTGCCTTGCAGGAGATCCAAGGAATATCCGGGGGCTCCTGGAGGAGCTTATCCTTTTTACCGTGGTATACGCCGCTTTCCCAGACGGGCTCGTACCGTTTCGTAAAGTCATCTATTTGCGGGATTAACGTACCCGGGGATACGAACTTCCTGCCAGGGGGCAGGAGGTGGGGGAGGTGGGGGAGGGGTGGTGGAGAAAAGTTTTCGAAGCGGCGGCCAGAGGTGGAAGAAGAGGAGAACGAAAATTAGTTTCACTTTTTCCCATCCACGTACCTTCGCGCTCAGCGATCGCTCCTGTCCGCGGATACATAATCTTCTCTTTGAAATTGCTTAGAACCTCGAAGGTTGAGGGTGGGGGGAGGAGGAGGAGGAGGAGGAGGAGGAAACCAACCCTCCGGGCATTAAGGCGTTCGAGCTTCTAAGATGGCCGTGCATGAATATTTAGGCTGCTCGTAAGGGAGGTTTTAAATAGCCGCGAGAATAAATTAGGGGCATTACTCATCCTCCGTCGTTACAGAGTTCGCGGAATATCCCGGGGGATCATTTTCGTAGGATGAAAACGGGGTTATGCTCGCATATTCGTGTTTTTTTCCTTTTCTTTAATTCGTTTCTGGCACCGATTTCTAAGGTGATTGGGGTTGGGACTTGTGGTTTGAGGTGGGTTTCGAATTATGAAAACTACGGTATATATATATTACGTGAAAAGGGAAGAGGTGATGAGAGAGTCTCTCGCGTGGAAGTCCGAGTCGTGGAAGATTCTGTACTTTTTAAGCGATCTAAATCGAACCTGCACGCTTCGAGAATATCAGGAAATAATTGTACATTGCAAATGATTCGCTCGAGTACGATTTTGAAAAAAAAAAAAAGAAAAGATTTTGATGTACAACAGTGCGAGGATTAAGACAATCGTCGTATATCGTGTCGAGGTGCTCGTGAAACACGATGACTTAACCGTGACTTAACACGACATTATCGTATGGATGGTTGCCTCTATTTCTTCCAACACGTTTCGATACCTTTGATCTCGAACCAACGATCTAAAGCATCCAAGCGAGTAGTTCCAGGCAACGATGCTTCCCAACGGTGCTCCCCTTCCAGCTGATCTACAAACACGACGCATCATTAACGCAGCACATTACAAGGTAACCCAGAACACAACATAATACAGCGAATTCTATCCAAGGAAACCGCGCAGACTTGCACCACCAGTCGATATAAGCCGTACACCCTGTACCACTGACCCACCTGCAACACAAGAACACAAACCGGTTAACAAGATTAAATCACTCAGCCCTATCCTCATCAACCGCCAAACTCAAACCGACGACCCACCTCTCGAAGCACCCAGCAAACGAATCGCGATGAACCATCAAACCAAATCAACCACGTGTCCCCATATTAAAGCACTACTTCCAAATGACCATACACTACACACTCTATCACAGAAATCTACAAAGAAAAAGATAATCACCACCGACAGCACACCAATCCTCAAAACCCCCAGACCTAAGGGACACCTCGAATCTCCCAGCCCGGATGTCTTCCAAGGGACGCGGACAGAAAGGGGCCAGGGGAGGGGGAAGGGCTGGATATATTGGTGAGCGGGTAAAAGAGCGAGAATCGCGTCGAATCTGTCGAGGTTGCGCCCGGTTCACAATACGCTGGCTCTACGTCCCAATAAAGCCCGCCAGTTTATACACGGTCTCTGGCAAATACGTTGCAATTATCATATAAAAGGATCAGCCCGCGGGGGAGGGCGGCCCCGCTTATATAGCGCTCCATTATGCGGGCCCAGGAGTGGGCAAAAGGAATCCCAGTAAGGGCGGAAGGTAGGCGCCCGTCGAGGAAGAAGACGAGGAAGACGAAGCGGAGGAGGATGAAGAGGATAAAGAAGGGAGGAGAGGGAAGAGGAGGAGGCAGCAGGAGAGATAGCGTATTGATCTGTCATCGTGCAGCCTGGCCCTTTTCGAATTTTAGATCAGCGCAGGAATCCTATGCAAACCTCCTCTATTCCGCTCTGTATTTGGCCGGGGCGGAATGGCGAGAGGCACGATGAGCTCGATCGACTCTCCTTCGAGGGCAGGGTTTGTCTTTAATGGCCCCGCCGCTGCGCGGGAGATTGAAAATGCCGGGCTGTTTCGATATTCTTGATTCATCGATCGGAGCTCAACCTTGGCGGGACTTGCTCCGCCATCGCAGCCCTCGAATCGCCCTCGGATCGGACCGCTGGAAATGGGACTCGAGCTTTTATCTTCCAGGACGTTGTTTTTTTTCTTTCGATTATTCGATAATACATGTGTGCTTCTATTAGGTTTTATTGGTTTATTAGAGTTTGGTAGATTGATACATGATGACTCTTTACTGCTTGCTCGATGGGATATGATAATTGAAGAGTTTGGTAGAGTTTGTTGGTTCAGTGGATTTTATGGTTTTGTTAGGAAGAATATAGTAGCTTTGTGTGTGTGGATATTTACTTTGATTTAGGTTTTATATAAAGTGTAGAGGAATGCAAGAAGAGCGTGGTTATGGATCACGTGTTAAAATATGTCCTTGAATTTCAATGTAAAATTTGTCCTTTGGAATTTACTCAAGGCTATAAATATAGCGACTGATTTATAAACGAGATATTCGAGCTGGTTTCGGTGAACACACACCTTTTGTCTTCGGTTGTATATAAGAAAGTGCTATTCGAAGTTTGCGATCGAGACACTTTAAACACGATCTTCCGTCATTCTCAATTAGAACGACCGTCGAAAGAGATTCTTCTACTCTCGCGAAATCAAAAATAGAAAACCTTACCTTTCGCGACGATCTAAGAATAAATACGACACATCGGATTTATTTCCTCAAATATTAACCCTTTGCACTCGAGGTCTATTTAAAATTAGTCCTCGAACTCGAGGGCTCCGCTATGAAGACGATGCAAGTAATTTTCAGTTTATAATACAAGAACAAAGACAAATCGTAAAAACTATTATAATATATAATACAACATTATAATATCCTATATATTACATAAAATATTCCGCTTCTGGTGACAGATCCGCTTCGCGACTCTTTTAATTTCCTTTCAATACGCATATCATATACTTATATACGAATACGATCTTTCCACTGGAATTGCTTCGAGCTTCTGGTAACACGAATAAAAAAAAAACGTCGACCGCAAAGAGTTAACCACGACCATCCATCGACCAACTCCAACCAAACACACACACACACAACCACAATATAACACAACCTTATACAAACAATACACAAAAACAATATACTCAACAACCCTACCATCAGTCGCACACTCGCACCCATTGAACGAAACCCTCTCTTCCCTCGAAGGGTTAATCGAATAAAAATCACACGGCTCAAGGGCTCGCGAAATTAGAGGAAGAGCTCGTATCGCAGGGTTAGGAGGTAAATCGTAGCTGCAATTGCAGCCCGGCTAGAATGAACGAGATTTGATTTTCTCGGAGAAGGGGGGGGGGGGTGGATAAGGGCCAAGGGCCAGAGATGCGATCTTAAAGGGGCCCATCGAGGGAGAGCAGGGAGAAATTGGGCGGGTTAAAAGTCTAATCAATGGAGGAAGGAGACGGCGCTCCTTCCTCCAACGTCGAAATAGAAATTCGGCCAGCGAGATTGGAGCGGCGGGAACTAAAGCGGATTTATGTTCGGAGATATGGTCACGTTAGTCCTGTAACCTGGGTTATGCTAACACACTAAAACGGATAACCGTTAAATGGCTTTGAGGTTAGCTTCGAGCAGCCCTACGTGACCGGGATACCGGAGAGATATACGGCCAAGAGCGCGGGCAATCATTTTTATCGGCCCTTCGCTTTAGCCGCTGCTCAAAATTCTCGAGCTATATCGAGCCCGTCCGACATTTTATTCGGCTCTTTGTAAGGCGATAAGGATACGCCCCCCTCTCCCCTCCCCTCCCCCCCTCCCCCCCTCCCCACCTCATCCATTTCCTGGATTCTGCCGAACGTGCCATCGCGTGTAGTTAAATCGGATCGAGACCTCCCTGGAATTTGCGTAACACTAATTTATGCGCGCGCACGTCGCATTAATTAATCCCGCGCGAGGCTCTGCCTTTGGAGAAGAAGCGATGATAGCGGATTTCTTGGGGAGCTAATCATTCGGGGCCAGTTGGAAAATCGAGAATACCTGTATTAGGGTGTAATTTGGAAGTGCTCGAGGCCTTATGGTTATTAAAATACGCGTGAATTTTCTAAACGGAGGAGTTGATTTTTGGACATTTTTATTTATAGACAAAGTGCAAAATAGAGGATTATTCGAATTATAATAAGTTGTTGTATAGGGAGGATACTTAGGAATGGAGTGAGATACGCATCTTCTGATTGCGAGTTTAACACTAGAACTACTAGCCACTTTCTGGGCATATTTAGAACAGCACGTGTATGTTTGAGAAAAAAGGGGAGAGTAAAAGGAAATTTTGGTAAATCAAAATGGTGAGAATGAAAATCATGGAAAATCTCAAAAAATACATCCTTATAAAGCACTACGATTTTTTCAAAAAACGACTGACCAGTCACTGGTTTGGTAGTTCTAGTGTTGACTGGTTTGGTAATTCTGGTGTTAAAACACGAACCCAAAACCATTAGAACACCGTATCCAGATAACACTAAACTGTGATACTTTCTACATAAACTTTCCGCATGATTAAATAACACGAAGAAAGTATAAAAACATAGTTTTTTCACAGGAGAAGTTTTAACGAGTGACGCTGAACCTCGTTGGTTTCGATGTCGCAGAGCGTATTTACGGCCAGTGGGATCTTTCGCGGTTCGCTCGACATTCGACATCGAAATTGCGGGGGAAATAATTCGAGTCATTACCACTCGAGGTTTGCGAGGTCTTAATCGTCGTTTAGCAGCGCTCGCGTGTCCACTCGGAATTATTAGCACGGTTTATATCGTCAGAGTGGTTAACGTTGCGGAGCATAATTCAGCCGGTTCGCGCCCCATGGGTGTATAAGGTGTTGATACAGTAAACTTCTATGAACTCTAATATACCACGGCGCATTCAGCGAGTCCAGAGTTCACGGCTATCTTAAATTGAATCTGCCGCCAATGCCATTGCGGCTCGTACCAGGGCTCTGGGGGTTTGCCCTGCTTATTTCGTGCCACGTCTAGTCATTTTCTCTTTCGCCGCCATTATCCCTTGGACCAGACGGAAGATCCTCCGCAGCTTCATTTCCCTCCGCCCCAATCGTCGCTGGCTCGTCATATTATTTTCGCCCTTCGAAATTTGCATCGCGCATTTGCATTTGTATTTTCGCAACGCACGAAATTGTAGCTACCTCGATTTTGAAATCGTTTGACATACAAATCATGAACACGCACGTGCCACTCTCGGATTAACCGCGTTTGAGGTATTTTTTCTGAGCCATTCGTGCTTTTTTGTTTGTTGCGGTGAAATAGGGGGCAATTATGTAAATTTGAGGAATGTACACAATGTTTCTCCACGTTGTTTTAAATCACAGAATAGGGACTTAATAATCTTGGCCACTGGTTTTAATCACAGAACGCAATAATAATCATCTGGTCTGTGGCTCAAATATTTAAACGATTACTGAATTACGAATAAAAATGAATTAATATAGGAATATCTAAAAATTCAAAACCGCGAATTAAGTCGTAGTCGGAAAAAACACGTGCAAAAAAAATCAGCCACGGTAACCAGACCGCGACTCGAGAATGTCCATGTGTCCGACCGAACTCCACGACACCAAATAGAGAATTAAAAATACAAACTCTCAGAATAGGTACTCTGTTACACCAACAATCACTCGTTGTTCATAATCTAATTATACTCGCAACCTCCAAACAAGATTACAATCCTTTCACTCCAAGCTCCCGAAACCGGATCACGATCCATAATCCGACAGATAGAACCATCATACCCGCGAAGTGGCGGCCACGAGTGTTAATCCAGCCGCGTCGAGCCGTGAAGCAGTGAAAACTTTGAACGGCCCGCGAAACGTCGAGGCAAGATCCCCGCCCTCCATTTTCCAGGGGAGATAGTAAAATTTTTAAGCGCGCCATTAGGCCGCCATGAGTACAAGGACAGCCGCCGTCCCTCGAATAGACACGTTCCATTCCTTTGGGCGTACAACCGCGGGACATCTGTATCCGCGAGAACATCAATTCCGCGGTTTACGATGGCTGGTGTGAATAAAATCTGATCCGCTGCCTCTTGAATATTAATGATCCTCCCCCCTCCACCCCTGCCAACTGCACATCCCAGGGCTCGTGGAAGCCGAGGATAAGCGCCTTTATGGAGGTATCGAAGTCGGTCCCTTCGACCTTTCTCCTCGAGTTTTTACGACTCGAGGATGGAAGGATGGAAGGATGGAAGGACGAAGGGACGGACCACCTGCGTACGTCGGGAATAATTCATCGATTTGTATTAACGATAATTGGGCGCTGTTAGAGCCGGCTGTGTGTTTCGATAAGTGTGAGTAATATGGTGGATTATTTTATTCTTTATATGGTGGATTATTGTTTTTATATTAATGGATTGTATTTGCGCATTGGTATTGCATTGGTTTGTATAATAGACACTTGGGATATTTGTAAGGTCGTGTTTTATGGATTTATTTTTTAATTATTATCGTTGAATTTATTCTGGTTTTTTTTTGTGTTAATGGTGGTTTCATTGTTTATCCGTGGAATGTATTAGTAAATGAATTTATTACTGTTCAATGGACGAATGAATTTATTACTCTTTACCGAGCGGCGATGGGTTAATAATCGAGCGTTGTCGCGTGGCAAGGATGAACGTGATTTATTTAAATGTTCGGCAACCAGTGAATATTGAGCTTTAAATTAAGCCAGAAAAAATAAGAGAATGTAAAAAAATTAGGTTGTAAAGGATTATATTAGCAAAAATTCTCAGACACGACATATATGGACTTTATTTACTTCCTGTAATTGATATTGTCTTGCCAAATGTTTGTCTACTTCTCAAATCGGAGTAAATATCAAATTATATATTCAAAATAATTTATAAGAAAATATTATTATATATATAATTATATATATCAAATTATATATTAAAGAAATTCGCCTTTAAAGAGATCAATCAAAACCTCGTCGTGTACCTTTACTTACGAGAGTAGCTCCTCGTTGCTGGATAATATCCTTATAAAACGTCATTCGTAGATTACACCGATATTCGAGGAGGCGCCACGTCCGTAGGAGATTTTTCGACGAGCGTAACAAAAGCCTAAACGGCACGCTATCTCGTTAACTGAATGTCAATTTCCACGGTAAAGATCCCTGTGAGAACTGCAATGTTCTCTGGCCTTGCTAATAGCACTTCTAATACGCCAATACACAGGGCGGGCTTTGATCGACGTGCCGCGTCACGAAACCACCGGCTATGCTGGAAAGAAGTTTGGCAAGTTTCTGCACAATTGACGAGCTTAATTGCCCTGGAAAGTCTGATGAAGTTGGCGCGATACCGCAGCCCGGCCCTTGCTCGGTGCCAGCGAATTCTGCGAGAAAATTGCTGTCCTCGAATTTCAAGACGAGGAATTCCGTAGTAACAACCGGAGAACACCTGATAACGCGGCGAATAAAAGTGATCTTCCTTTATTATAACTAACTCCACGTGTAATTGCTGAGCGATATACGTAAATTTGATTATTACATCGGGGATGGAACTTTGCTTCCAGCGTGGAGAAACGATGGACGATACTTTGGATCGTATATGTGCAACTAGTATTTTCACGATGAAACCTTACTTTCGAAAAAAACCTGGCAGAAGTAAGGTTGTATACCTAATGCCTACAGAGAATCTATCTTTACAATATTTATAGCCAGAATATCCACGCTGACTATTGTAGAAATTTATGCTCCATCATTTTGTTCATAAAATATCCACACTAATCTGTCTAATCTACTTTACAGATCTGATTTAGATCAGGGATTTAGGAGAGGATGGACGCTCGTAATCATGCTTGGCAACGAACTGTGAGAATGAAGACTAAAATTCTATACAATTCGATTTTCATAAACTGTCTCCATTTCTGAAGCACGAGAAAAATCGCTGAAACTCGACTGACTTCGTCGAAGCGCTAAAGCGTTTCCTCGTGTGTCCAGGCACTCGCCACCTCGTCAGAATTTACATACAGGAATTTCCCAAGCAGGATAATCAGAGTCGAGGTTTGTATTAGTCAGCGTCTTCGATAAATTGTATCATCCATTAAAACCGAGCTGGCGCACAAGTTCGCCCGGATGGCCGTATAATTGATCAGCTTAGAGACCAGGGCGAGTCAGCGGAACTCAATGGCACGTGTCAAACTCTAAGATAGAACGCGGAACATCGGCGATACGAGTCGAAGTAGTTAAGGAAACTCCGGGGCAAGAAGGCCGGAAAGACGATGCGCTAACCTCTTTTCGAAGGAATTTCTCCCTCAGCCCTTGGTTACGAAGACACTCAACATTTCTGTCTCTCGAGATAAATATATAAAATAATGGCGATGATAATAATGCTCCTTGGGAAACAATACTCGTAACGATTCTTCCGAGCAAAAACTATATCATCGAATAAGACTATCATCGATAAGAAATGAATATAATATCGATAACAATAAGGATATGATAGAATAAGACAGAAATTTTTGATTTATTACGTTTCCTTCATGACTCCGCTCTCTTCATTGCGAAGACACTTGTGAATAATATAGACCAATATATCGACCATAAAAAAAGGAATAAATTCATACGCAGTTGTCTATTTTCTATTTCAACTAAAGTATCGACGATGAAGGAAAGAAAAAATTCGTAAGCGGTCGCTTATTTTTTGATTCGAGCTCAAGCGACTGGAGGATGGCATCGAGGAAACAGGCGAAGCGTTAAGGATTAGAAATGAACGAGCAGTGCACCTTATCGCGAAGCAAAGGGAACCGGAGGATAAAGGGACGCTCGTTGAATAAGACGTGAGCCACATACGTCACTCCTTCTGCCAAAATTCTCATTCCTCGTCTCCCTCGCGCACGGGAGAGCTTTCCTTCGAGAAAGAATAAACTCTCCCTGTTATTCACCGCCTGGACGCGCACGCCGGCTCCAACGTGCGATGAAATCCTTAATGCAAAAACGTGGAGTGTCCCTTGAGATTACTACATTTTTTATCGTACAGATAAGTATACGTAAATAATGCTGAAATGGGACGCGCATTTTTAAAAAGAAGAATAAAGCTTGCAGGAAGACTCGCCTTCCATCGATATCGTTGAAACTACGAACAGGTCAAGCGAAGCGTGCAGATGGATCTATGGAAATAATCCTGAAATACAAGCGATGCGCAATTTTCGGAGGAGGGAATAAAATTGGTATAAACGTGCCTTTTAATGCGTTCCACTCGATAAGAATCGGAATAAAAATTGCACCGGCCCGGAGTGTTGCGTACGTAGGTGGCATAAATCAAATTTATTTCAACTCGCCTCGCAAAAACCGCGTCTCCTCAAAGTATCGGCTTTTTCTCTCTCTCTCTCTCTCTCTCTCTCTCATAAGAACCTCGAGCACCCGTGTGCATCTGGCGGGGATAAATAAACAAACTCTCTTTTGAGAGTCCACTCGGAAAATTTCAATCCAAAGTAAATACGGAAGCTTGACGTGGACGCATCTCTCCGGAGATGGTCAAAGCGATTTCCCTGACCTATGATGATGCATCCTCGGATCCGCCCTATCGCGTATCGCCAGGGGCCAAGTAAAAATCGTAAAGCACGGATGACAATCCAGAGCGGACAGTTTTTCGTTTAATTATCCGCCCGCGCGATCCATAAGCCAATATAATATATCGCTGCGCGAACCGTTTGTGCGATGATTTAAAGCGAATTCCTTCGCAATGCAAATCCTCTGCCGAATTGGGTCAGCACTCGCTCTCTGAAGTTAAGCAACAGATTTGATTATTTTGCACGGATTCCTGTACACTTGGTCTATCGATGTTAAAATTCCTACATACGATCGAACTTGTGAAACAAAAAGGAGCAAGACGAAGAGACGTAAACGGATCGATACCTCTATGCACATACGATGGAAAAATCACGGAAAATTCTATCCTAAAGATACAAAATTCACTGTCCTAAAGATAAAAAAATTCACTGTCCCAAAGATAACGGACAATTTTTCTAAAAACGACTAACCACTGATCGGACAGTCGATGGTTCTAGGATCGAGGAGAAGATAGCCGCGCAAAATGTCCACGTGGAGGGCCGTCGATGGAAGAATGCGATGGAAGCGGATCAGTCGATACGATTTGACGTTCCAGATTCGCCACCGGCATAGCCCAATATAGGCTAATTAATAGGCAGCCCGGCGTACGTATTAATACGTACATGTTAAGCGCAAACCGCATGCGATCTGGCTCTGCATTTGACCCATATGCCCGTAAGTTGGACATACCGGCTTTATTGGATCAAACGCGACCGCGGGAGGCGACATGTAAAGATAATCGAGGAATTTAACCAACGTAACCAATGGCGCGCCGCTTAATCCTGGCTAAGTGAAAACTACTCGCTACGGGAGCTGCGATTGTGCATCGATGATTTGTTATTTAATGCACCGTATTACGTCTGACCGCCTGTCAATCGTTGGAAGGGCAATGTTGATGATTTCATTGTTAAAGGGGTAACGTATACGCTGCGCGAGGTTCGTGGTGGAGTAATTCTTTGTGTAAATTATGTAATAACGAGAGGTGATGTGTCGAGGTAATCAAGGAATTCGATCGATATAGGTAATTAGATCACCTACGCAACAAGTTGATGGAATAATTAGGAGTTGGTCCTATAATATCTTGTATTTTAAATGGATATTTATATTGCATTGTTTATATATATATATATATATATATATATAAACAGTAATATTATATATGTGGTATTATTTATAAATATTGTAAGAGCGTCGTTAGAAAACACGATGTTATCGTTGGAATAACCGGGAACAGAGCGGCCGTACAATGCACGGTGATCTCGATCTTCGAATCGATTAATCAGCAAGCGCATTGTGGGCTAGATTTTATTATACATAGTGCATTAACGTCACAAAAGAAAGCCGCATTAGCGTATCAGCCTACAAAAATGGTAAGGAAAGTTTTCCGCGTCGTTAAGGATACCAAAATAGCTTCTGGGTCAATCGCGATAGTGTAACAGACAGTGGCCGCGGACTGGCGCTTTGGAAGTCGTCGAATCGATTTCGGTTGTTATTTTTCCATTTTTCTACCCAACGACGATTGTCACGACATACTGTCAATATATAATAAGACAAAAAGAAAAAGAGAAAATATATGTCGCGCTATCATATACAATTGTGCGTAGACTTCCTACAAATCCTGGATTTAATCCCACTTAATATTTTCAACCAATAAAGAATTCCATAATTATTACCAACTCCACATCTTTGTAACAAATAAACAATCAAATAAAAAATCTATACATAAATTGACTCTACTACGCACTAAGCTACACACTTTGACCAATTTCAAGCAACACTCAAGGAAATACATAAGTAAATACATACTACGATCCGATCAAGATTCCAAGACCCCAAAATCCCAGCACCAAAGCGGCTGAAAGCTCGACAAACGAGCACAAGCATTCCCATTACGCACACTCACAGATACCACCGCTAACAACGCGACACGTCAGAAGCCAAGCATGAAGCACGATTCCCCCTTCGATATCTCCCAGCAATTTCCATAATTACCTCATATTTATCGCGGCCCTCTTTCAGCACGCCTCGTGGACACAGGAAAAGGGTAATCGAACGAATCTCCACGCTCCGCGATTCCCCATCGCGATCCCCTCGGATCAAAGTCCGATGGCAACCTTGGCCGCATCCGCGGGGCTTCGATTATTAACTTTTGGCAAGTGTCACGGTTCATCCTCCCCGGCGCGGTCCAGGGCGCGCTTCGGCTAATTATCGCGCGCTCGCGGATCGCTGGCCCCCTAATGGACATTAGCGTGCGAACAAAGTAGGCAAGTCGAGCGTGTAACAGCGGGGCCGCACAGACACCGAGATTGCGGGCCGAGATTCGATATTTGGATATTTCCAATTACACGGCCGCCGATCGGCTCATCGTCTCGTAATCCTCGATCGGCACTCGTAGACACCCCAATATCCACAAGCCGAAATCCCTTTAGAATCGATACTCGCCGACCTAGCGGCGGGCATACGCGATTAATGAGAGCAATTTCTGGTGGCGAGAATCGCCCAGGGATGCGCGGGCCGTTGGATTTAACTGGAGCGACCGAAGTTATTTCGGTTGGCGCTGAAGGTTTGAAAAAAAGAACGCAATGGGGGAAGCGTTGGAGTATCTGTGAGATTTTTCGCGATTTTACTGTGGCATAGAAGGAATTGTTTTTGGATGTACTTAGCTTGTTCTGTTCTTTTTTTTTTGAGAGAGAGAGAGAGAGGTGCGTGGGGTATTATGTATGTGTCCGGAAAGTGGTGAGTGGTTAAGGTGGATTTGGAACTGCTGGAGGTGTGATATATGTATTTGGGTGGATTTGAATAACTGTTGGAAACAGTGCTGAAAACCAGATGCATTTATGAACAAAGTATTTATTTACCATTGCTGAGGATGTAAAGGGAAACTTACGATACTTAAAACCGAGTAGATTAAGAGTGAAGCGTTGATCGATGTTAAATCTCTACGATTTCATGGCTTTTGAAGTGCTTTTAAAGAAACTCCCTGAAATCAAGTGGATCAGCGTCGAAGCGTCGATCGCGGTTGAACCTTCCACGATTTGTGTCGAACTTTCGAGGTATGTTTAATAAAATTTCTATAATATATAATATAATAATACATTTCACACATACGGTTTGGTAGCGATCGCAGCGCGCTTTGATTCAGCACCGTGATGACCCTTTGCCGAGAAATTTGCAAACATACGTATTCCGTATAACGGGGATCGATATCAAAATCAATTAGCCGGGTGTCATTGCAAATGTAAATTATCTATTAATCTAATTCTTCGACGAGTTAATATTGTGCCGGCATGTAATTTAAACGTCGAAATCGATCGATCCATTTACATATTACGTTTACAAACCAGATTCGCAAGAGCATTCCTTTATTTCAAATGTTATAATCTCGGTTTAATGTAAAAAAAATACTTATGTCCAACTAGAATTAACATCAACTCGTTTTTTTTTGTTATTTAATTTGACTTATACTATTTAGAAAAGAAAAATGGTGTATTCGCCAATGGCAAGCGATTCTGGCCATTCTCGTGGCTCGTTAACACTATTCTAGAATTCACAATTCACAATTGTAGAATTTTCAGACGCGATCACTTCTGAGATTCTTCGTGATTTTCTTGCGGCATAAGGATCGCTAAATAAATGTATCGACATCCTTTCTTCGCCCCCTTTTTCTCTGAGGATATATTTAGTACATTGAAACATGTCTGGAAAGTAGTTGGTAGGAATACTGTTAATCCAGCATTATCAAAAACTATGTAGTCCCAGTTTGACAAGGCGCCTTTTCGAATCCAGCCGCGGCTCTCGCGCTGCACACATTCCCGCACCGTCGAAGAGCTTCCGGCAAATGGTTCCATTTGCAAGCAAACCGGTTGCGCGATTTAAAACACTTTACCCGGCAGAACGACTATAAAAACGGAGAATCTTGTTTGATCGAGCGCGTCCATATCGCTCGTCCAATATTACAACCCCATCTCGAATTCGCCCCCTTCCTGCAATAACTACCGACGGCCATACTGTCCTCCCTTTTGCGCATTTTCAAGCGAGTCGAACGCCGCAGACACCGAGCTCGATGGTACTTGGATATTCGAACATCTTGAGGGTCCACAAATTTTCGAGCACGATTGGAAGCCTTGGCGGCGTATTTCAATATTTAACCGCGTAGCGCTTGGTCGACGTGGAAATTCCTGATTCTCGATATAAAAGGAGTATATCGAATCTGTATTGATCGATGATATCAAGATTACGGAGTCTGCTCAAAATTTGTACGAGGATGTCTATCGAATGAGGAGGTTCGTGCCAAGGGGCGATTCAGAAAATTTCTTTTGCTCATTCTAGAGTATTTACAGCAGAATACTTATATCGTGGTTTGAGTATTAACACTATTACTACCGGCCATTTTCCAGACGGATTTAAGGGTACTAAATATATCCTTACGGAAAAAGAGGACGAAGGAAAAGTGTCGATGGATCGATTTATCGATCCGTACGCTGCGAGAAAATCGTGAAAAATCTCGGGAGTGACCGCGCCTTAAAGTTCTACGATTTTTCAAAAAAATCAATCATTTGACAGCTCGTGGTAGGAATAGTGTTAAGAACGAGTTTACCCTGGGTGGATATATTTCGATTTACTATAGTATTATATCTCGATGCACGGCTTATACTACTACAACAATTAAGCGCCGCTATTATCGCGCAGTATCCCCTGATCCATATACATATATAGTACAGAACACCATAGTAGAGTACAATATATCACAAGCGGCTGATAAACGAGATACTTCCGATAAAATCCTCCTCGTAATTCGAATCGGTCTCAAAGTGCCTCGCTGTTCACGAAGATCTTCAAAAAAAAAGAAGAAAAAAAAAGAGAAAAACAGAAAAACTCTGCACTTCAACGACACACGAGCCAACTAAAAATCTCCATCGACAAAGCGCAACCTTTTCTCGCCTGGCTTTTTCTTATAAAACATCAACGTGCGGCCGGCTCCCAAAATCT
Source organism: Ampulex compressa (assembly GCA_038496175.1). Lineage (NCBI taxonomy): Eukaryota > Metazoa > Arthropoda > Insecta > Hymenoptera > Ampulicidae > Ampulex > Ampulex compressa. The sequence continues at coordinate 29,591 of JBCFXI010000957.1, forward strand.
CTCGCCGCCTATCATCTGATTTCACGAACGTCGATACTTTCTGATAGTCAATACCCGTAAGAATCAGAATAGCGCTCCGCTGGGCTCGGCCATAGAAATCGTAGTCTTGTTTGACTGGACGTTTCTATACGGTTTATCCGATACTGCAATATCGGATGGACCCTCGGCCCCTGCTGCCTCCAGTCCTGGCCGTCTGCGGCCTTTCGGGGGCTGGATTTCCCGGGCTAAAGTATGGAAAGAACCGAGGATCGTGATTTTACTTCGCTGGACTCTGCCGGAAATCGAGCGATCTCTATCGTGACCTGCCCCCTTCTGAAATAATGCGCCTTTGGAATTAGAGATTGGCTATCTAATGCCGACCCTACGACGATTAAGCGCGTGATCGCACAGCACGGGCCCGAATCCTTTTCCATTAAACACGGTTCCTGCCGTGAATCTCGGCCGGAAGATCCTTCGAGTATGCTTTGGCAGAGGCCGAGGTAATGGCTTTTACGAAATAACGCGTCTTCTGGTGGGTGATTATATCGAGTAGAGACGAGGGCTATATCAATTCAATTTATATATAATAATAATTATTGTATCAATAATAGTATTGATAATAATAGGTATTTCGAGAGGTATAGAAATAATGCTTCGGTCACAAACGCGGTGTATGGATTATTATTGAGTGAAGCAACGCGGTTTGTGGATTATTCAAGACACTGGAGTATTCGTAATAATTCCATAATAAATCTACGCGTATATTAATCGATATCAACACTATTCCTACCACGAGCCGGTCAGTGATTTCTTTGAAAAATCGTAGAACTTTGAGGCGCGGTCACTTATGGGATTTTTCACGATTTTCTCGCAGCGTACGGATCGATGAATCGATCCATCGACATTTTTCCTTCCTCCTCTTTTTCTTTAAGGATACATTTGGTACGCTTAAATGTGGCTGGAAAATGGCTGGTAGGAATAGTGTTAAGCAGATTGATTGAATTCTTAATATGTCTATAGAAATATAAGTGAATATATGAAATTTCTCGTACGTCGATGGTTGATCGATGTCTGGATAAAAATTCCTCTGTTATCATAAGTCATATAAGAAATCTAATATAAGATGTACATTTAAATCGAGGATCCAGCAAGTCGAGAAACATCTAAATAAATCGATAACGGATAAATGTTACGCACAGCGAAGAGCAGAGTATATAAATTCATCAGACAGTACGATTAATGGTTAACAGTATCTCATATCGCGGTCGAGAAAACTGCGCCTCGGTATCAGCCTCGTTTTCGTCTTCCTTTGCCCTCTTTATTTATTCATTCCCCCAACTGGACCATCAACAATTCTGGCCGCCCTACTCCCTCTGTCCTCTGTACTCAACAATTTCCTCGCAGACCAGCGTTCCAGCGCCAACAGTGTCCGTCTAATTACAGGGAATTCTGGTCCAGTGGCGGCGCACACGCGTCGTTTCCCGAATTTTCGCTCGGTTTCACGGCGCTCTCGATGGAAGGGAAATTTTCATTGGTAAATATTAATTAGCGAAGTGGGCCGATTAAAGCGTCTCCTGCGACTCTTATCGCCTCCTCGAAAAGTGTTCCGTGAGATAAATGTGAATATATTGTTTGTTTATTTACACTTCGGCATTTGATAAGCGTGAATATAATAAATGAATATATTTCGTATTACTTTCTTCAACTCGATTTTTCTCTCAACCGATTTCGATAATAATCCGTACATCGAACGTATATAGCTACGATTGTTTAGTACTGTACAATCCGCTGTTTGGAACTACATGAAACGTTTAGGGGATTTTTGTGAATCGCGGTTCCATCCATATTATTCTATGAAATCTGTTTTTTTTCCTTCTGGCTATCAAAGAGAGTCGACTTCTGTGTGCGTGCGTGTGTTTTTATCAAACGCGGCCGATGGTAGTCGTATCATCGATAAAACTGCATCTGGGTCATTTTTCACTTCGCTATTCCTGAATGGACGTTATCGCGGAGGGCCGACTAGCAAATCAACGGCATTCTGTTTTTAATTACACGTAGAGTCCAGTACTGATATCAATGGCCGAGCAATTTTCGGGACTCTATTTCTGTCTTTACACTCGCACGCCTGTGTGCGCGCGAACGTTTGAGCAGCCGAAATTTCGATATTAAAATAAATGAAAAACTACGAAGCGATATATTCGGTTCGCAAAGGTTGCCCGTACTGATCGATGCGATTGCTTATCCAAGCAACGCTGCCATCGCGACTGATATCTGTGGTCTGACCAAATTCAACATTGTGGCCGGATGGTTGTTTCGAGGCAATTCTACGTCGATAAAGGAGGAAATTGGCGTTTTCGAAAACAACGATGAAGGCCCTCTCGAAACATGGATATTTCGAAGGAGCAAAGACTGCACAGCTATTATCAATGTACAGAATGACTCGTGACGAGCGAGAATGAAGGTTTACATTTACGCTTGCTATTTTAGGCAGAAAATACTGGAATTAAATAACGAATTATAAGAAAACACACAATAGCTGGGATTTTCCTTAAATCATTTGAAAACTTTCATTAATATATATATGATTATTTATTTCATTGTTATCTTCATTATTAAGTACATTGTAAATAATGTACGATATTCAATAAATAAATAGCAATGAGTATTGTAGAGTTTGAAAAATCGAGCTCTATTTCTCTGGAATAAAAAATCCATCCTCTCAGACCTATCGACATCCCACGCGTATGGCAAGGCTCTAATGGTTCTCACCCAGAGGCGCAAGTCACTCTCGCCCTATAAATCCTCCAGTCAATTCATAGTCATTACCCTTCGATTTTCCCATGTAATTTACCACAGTATCCATAGTTAGTCTAACCCAAGGCACACGTCCATACCTCGCTTCAAAATGAAGCGCATTCTCCAAACACTCGTCTACCTTACGCTTCCAAACCACCTCAAAACAAAACCCAACGAGTTCCGTCTCAAAACCAACCCCCATCCAATTTCAAATCTACCCTCTCGAACTCACGGATCGTCCTCAATCGAGGAAACATCTCGTAAAACACCGCATTAATCGCATCAGGATCTCCTCAGAACACAAAATTACACGAGACCGCTCCATAAATATCAATACCACGATTAAAACACAAGACCACAGCACACTAATATCCTGCGGGAGCACAGAGATTCGATATAAGCATATTGTGGGATTGCACTTGATTTAAAAGGTTTGTTATGGATGGTGAGGTTCAAGTAATTTTTGCCAGAGACTTGTGTCGATATAGATGAATGGTTTATTAGTATTGCTAAGCTACAATTACACTATATATATAATTCCCTATACGCTAACTCTATACTCTATAACTCTCTATTCTTTGACTCTGTAACTCTTTCAATGATCTCTTCTGACTACTCTCTTCGACTCTTCCCTTCCAACTGTTCCCTTCGACTGTTCTCCTCGACTGTTCTCTTCTGACTGTTCTCTTCGACTGCTCTATATATTTTACGCTAAGATTCTCCCTCTTCTAAATTATCCCTTTCCTCGTTACCATCCCTGCACGCACCCCCTCTCGTTCATAGACATTCCCACGCTCTGGGATGCGTGCATTCTTTCATACCATGCGTCACTTAAAACTAAACCGTGCCCTGTCAATATCACTCTTGTATCGTCGCCTAAACACTCTTCAGTGGGTCCACGCTCTTATGACCTACGGAATATTTATGTCTTTTCACAGCGCACTATTTTCCCGTTCCCACAATATCGATAATAATAATAGCATAACAGCCAAGATGAAATCCTAGGTCAATACACTAAGTTCTGGAGGAAATTCGGATTACGGTGGATTAAAGCGAGAAGGATCGCGGCCTTCTGGCCGAATGCCGCGGACAATTTCGCGAAGGAGGGAAGATGAGACGAGGGGGGGGTGGGGTGGAAGAAAGGGACTTCCGGCGTGACGTGCGGACAATCTTTCGGCGGTAGCGACTTTTACAATTAATTTTAAATTGGGCACGTACCGTACGTACAAAAGGGCCGCCTCGCGGCATTGTGGCGCGAGAAACCGGGATGAGGATGAGGATGAGGATGAGGAGGAGGAGGATCCGCCCGCGGGCGGCCGTTTTAAAGTGACTGAGGCATTTAACGTGCAAAAGCCAACGCGCGTTCCGCAATTTAATTTAATTGGAATACGACGGCGCCGGGGCAAAGCGCGATGAGGCGTGCGGCTTTGCTTCCGCCCAGCGAATGAAAAATTATTCGACGCCCCCGCGCCATCGGCCGTTAAGCCTCCCTGAGAGATATCAATGAATACACGGATGATGCCCGGGCTGGATGAAATATATGTTTGGCAAACAGGCCGGACCTTTCGGCCCTCGAGTCTTTCGCACGGCCGGACTCCTCGTTTTAATTAATTCCCGAAGCCGAGCTGTCGGTCCTCAGGATTGAGACCTACTGTTTAAGCTGGATTCGGGACCACTGGGGGCACTCCGTGTATCTCGGATGGAAGGCCAGTCTTCGTCAGCGAATCAGTAGGCTTATATATATATTCAATTTAGGCGTTAAAAATTGCACGCATAAAATTGTACAGAACGAACTACGTGCATTACTAAAAATACGAAGGTCGTTTTTCAGGTCCGTTTCGTTTTCTTTCGAAATCAATCGTGCCAATAGATTCATTCACGGGGAAACTTTCAATTTGGCATGAATCTATTGGCACGATTGATTTCGAGAGAAAACCTGAAACGGACTTGAAAAAGGACCTTCGTATTTTTAGTAATGCACGTAGTTCGTTCTGTACAATTTTATGCGTGTAATTTTTAACGCCTGAATTGACGACTCGAAAACCAATTTTCATAGGTGAGATCGTATATTGATTTTTGTCGTATTATTATTTATCATCCAATTTATGTACATAAATTTCATAGAGCATTGGCCGAGTGGTTGATTTCAAGGAGTAATTGAGCCAGGTCACATATGTATATACATATATATACACTTATATTATACTTATATATATATATATACACTTACGTATACATATACACAAACGTATTACACACAGTCCACGTGAACAAAGCTTCTTCATGCCAGCTTTGCGTCGTCGACAAAGCTGCCAATGAAGCGACGGAGTACATCTCATATAATACTCACACTGTAGATTTAGCGATTCGGAGTCGAGTATAAATAGCGCGCTCCGAACCAATGATTCCAGCGGCAGGTGTTAAAAATTTAAAAAGAAAAGAACGAAAAGGAACTCGTCGTAAAAATGTAAAGAAAAGCTCTTCCATTATACAAACTCGAATATCGAAGAGTCACCGGTACTTTTCCGATATATGATAAAAACCTCGATATATTCTGGTAAACGACGAATCAAGAGGAAGCGTGCAAAGCATTCGCGATTACAGATTACAGGTTCGCAGCTTTAAGCCGAGGGGCAAGAGAAAATATCATTTTCGCTTTGGTGGCTCTCACCGAAGGCAAATTACATTTAAATCGTTTCGCGGCATTCGGCGCACATTTCGAGCTTCGTGCGACTCGTTCGCCAACGCAACACTGCCCAGCGATATTCCGCCGAGGCGAATAATCGCGCGTGCTCTTGCGTAAATGCCGCCGCGATCTCGTCCTATCGACGCATCGAGAATAAGGAAGAGGCGGCAAGAAGGAACGATCCAGGAAACGCGCGGCGAAAAGTGACGATCCGCTATTTCCTGGCAAAAGGCTCGTCCGCGTGCAAATGAAATTTGCAATTAACGATGCGTCGTTGGCAAAAATTAGAACGTTGCCAGAGCCCGTTCCATCGGGCCACTCCGCTTGGAATTGTAGTTTTAAATAACGCCTCTCTCTCTCTCGGCCGACAATGCGTCGTCCTGAGTTTACGGGCGGCGCAAAAATATTTTGCAAAAAGTCCTACCCTGAATTTCGAGCAGACGCAAAGTGCGGAACGTAATTTCCTGGCGTTGTTTGATACCCGCAATCAGCCATCCCTTTCCAAGCCCGACGCTCATTACGCGAGGGACTTTTCCGAGGGTTTACTCGGCCCGGTTTATATCGGAGAACTCGAAAACTCGCGCCAGATCTGTCAATTTCGTACGGACAGTTTAATTCCTAACGAGCCACGATGTTCGTTTACCTTGGGAGGATGAATAAAGGATAGGCGCCGAGGTAAGCTCGATATCACGAGCACGAATAAACCCGAAAATTGACCACGCGCGAGAGTTTCAGCGCGCTCCCCAAAATCGTTGTATTATAAAGCGTACGGCCGTGACGTGACATTAAGTTGAATACCGCAAATTGCGTTGAAATGGAATTAAATAAACGAAATCCGCCATAATATAACCGTCGAGCATTAATATGCCACTTCACGCCCGCTCCCGGGCGGTTTAAAATAATGCAGGGAAATATCGCATCGAGCTTCAAGTTCGACGCATGAAATTCCACGCGAAGATCGCGCCAATTAATATACCCTCGTCCAGCATTTATTCGAATTAATTCCTGGCCGGATCGAGGACGAATTTGGCGAGCAGCTTCGAGGCGTACGAGAAGCGTTATTCCGGGATGGTCGAGGCGGTGTTTCTCGCGAGACGAGCAAAGGGAGAGCCTACGTTCCTCCTGGCGGAAAAGTAAGAAGGCCAGAGGGGAAGAAACACAACGAGATGGCAATTAAGGCTTATCGTCCGCCCCTGAACGCTGTTTTCCGTTATCATTTACGCGGCTTACACGCTTCCCCCACACTAATCCCGCCCCTGGCAGGAGCCTCCTTTGTTCCGAGCCTTCAAATAATTATCGGCCATAACTCATGCCTTCCTGGATGCTCCTCTGGATTCGAGGAAGAGCCTCTTTGTACCGCTGCTTTCCGTCCTGCGCACCTACTGCGCGCGAGTCATTTTTCTAAACGATGTCACGGACGTGAGGCTGAATTAAATTAAAGAAAAAAGAAGAGTGTTGCCAGCGAGGCATGGAGATTCTGGGTGTTTTTTTATTTTCACCGCGCACCTTGATGCGAGAAGAGAGAGCAGCGTGGGTGATATTTGTATCGAAAGCGAGCTTCCGGCTTGACCTTGCACTCCATTGTCTAGTTGGTTTTTAGAGTGAGATTTTTCGCGAGAGTTTTTTTTTTTTTTTTTTATTATAGGATGGTATAGAAAATTGTTTTTTTCTTTTTTGAGGGAGATACAGGTTCTGATTGGAATTTTTTCGGAGCCGATTAAATAGGTGCAGCGTGGGTTTATTTAACGTTTTCTCTTTGAAAATTGGCTCTCCAGTTTTCGATCCGTGCTTCGATGAATGTTTTTTAGGTTACATTTTGGATCGCAATAGATCCAAAATGTACTTCTATCAACTAAAGACTTCTGTTAATCCTAAACATCGTCACTCAACCCTCTCGCTGTCATAGACAGACTCCCTACGTTCCTAAATTATCGTTATCCCAAGAACAATTAAGGAAACAATATATTCCTCCAACAGCACATTTCCAGCAGTGCCCAACATTCAAAACATCTCATTGAAACATCCTCAAAAACGAGAAGGTAACGGACATTCCCCAAAACACAGGATACGAATAACCCTCGGAGAACTGATCAACTCTTCCCCACCAGCCCTCAAGTTACCATACATACAGAAGCTCGACTTTCATCTCCAAATCCCGGCCATCCGAGTGGCCAAACTCAACGACCATCCGAGAACCAAGCTCGATCCCGGCCGATCAAGTTCCTCGCACTTTTCCACCCCGCCATTGTCGAGGTGCCGATCATAGGCGAAATTGCCACTCGAGGCCTCCTTCCTCCAACCGGATTCCGACACTCGAACGGCCGACTCTTAAAAATAACTCCGAAACAAAGGTACCAAGGAAGAAACGGCCTTTTATCGCGGGGGCATTCGGAGCGGCCCTTGAACGCACTTCACCTGCTGAAGTGCGGATCCGAATGTAAACTGGCGAACCACTTGCTCCGCTGGGAGCAGTGGGGCGGCAGGGGGCAGGGGGAGAGGGGGCTAATTCGCGAGAGGATATAAGGGCGCCGGCTGGTCGGCGCATTCACGGCAGAGCGGAATTGTGCATTGTTCCCCAATAAAAAGCGGGCGCGCCGTGCGCGATGCGGAGAAAAAAGATTGCAATTTAGCGACGGTAAATAGCATGTCGGCCGGCGCTCCCTTTTCGCGGCTGCTGAGGGGAGGAGGAGGAGGAGGAGGTGGTGGAATACATCGCGAGTTTGGTAGACGCGTTAATTCTGGGCGTGGCGACGATTTTTGGCGATTCGCGGATTCGCGCGCTGAAGGGAGAGCTTCCTAATTTTTCTCGCGTTTTATTGCAGTGTAATATAGTGTAATATATATGTATATAGTGTATTTCTTTTATTTTTTCCCTCGTTTTATTATAGTGTCGTATAGTGTGTGTATATAGTGTATTTCTTCGTTTCCTGTCATGTTGTCGGATCGTTAATTCTAATCTTTCAAAGGTGTCTTTGTTCGATTAATTTAAATATAAAAAGGTGTTATTATAGAAAGTAATATAAATGTATCTATATAAATTAGTTTTAATCGATCGAAAGATTCTGATCGAACGATTCTCAGGCAGTCTATAGCTAGGGTAGAACGTAAGCCTTACAGATCGGCGGACAGTGGCGGCAGTTACAAAACAGGGAGGAAAAACGAGTTTCCGTGCGAACGGTGGACGCGTAAAAATAAAAACAGCGACTGCAGAGAACGGAATCCTGTATTATTCAGCGGTGTCAAAAGGTAGAAAAAAAGGGATATAATGGAAAAATGGCGCATCCGCGACCAGGCATCGTAGGCCGAGAAGCCCGTCGAGTAGCGCGTGAAAATATATCCGGCTGGAAAGTCGGCTCTCGAAAATCACGCTTCGAAGATATAATTCCTGCCGATCACGTTTTTCCCATTCGAAAATTACTCCCAACGCCTCGTATCTTATCTTTCTCTACGATAATCGATGCTTGTCGAAAAAACTCGTCTATTGTCAACTAAATCGATCGATGCAACGACGGAGAAATTCTACATTACATATTTATTGTATAAAAAAAAATGTCGACAATGCAGTGTTCATTCGATCGCCATTTTTGGGCATTGATCCTAACAAATTGCAACTAAATTCAGATTTTTGGCGTAGAAAATAAGTATACGAGAGACACGAAAATCATCGTTCGTAATTAACACTTGAACTACCAGCCACTTTTAAAGTATATTTAGAACACCATATCTTTAAAAAAAAAAGGGAAGAATAAAAGGAAATTTCGATAAATCAAAACGATGATCTATATACTGCACGAGAATCATGAAAAATCTCAGAAAATACATCGTTATAAATTAGTACGACTTTTTAAAGAAACGACTGACCAGTCATTTTTACTGGTTTGGTAGTTCTAGTGTTAAATAATTTCGAGCGAAGCCAGAAGGATATATACCTTATACGAGAGAAACTTCAGTATCAACGCAACAAGGAGCGGAGTTCCGTGCACGATATCCCGGCGAGTAAATAAGGTTTATCTTAAAATACCATATGGTTTCACCATAAATTACCATATGGAAGAGCCCGGAGACAATGGTACCGCGTGCTCGCTCGTCCACAAGTTTTGGGAATTCATCGTTGAGCGAACGAAAATCTAAATAATTTATACCGCTTCCGCTGCTCTCAGGGCACTTCCGTTGCTTCCGCTGTATCCGTTGTTTCCCATCGTCGCTCACAGAGCCTCTGAATACCACAGACAGGGATACTACATATTTATGGCCCATCGCGTAATGATGAATTACGCGGCCCAATGTAAATAACCTTCTTTATTAGACGTTTACCAGGGCGAAGTGGAGGAGTGCGCATGCGCGTCGGATGTTCGGGAAGGATTTATCCGCGCTTCCAGGATAAAAAGCGCGGAATACGCGATATAATCCTGATGATGGTGACCGAGGGCAATCCACTTTTAACCTCCGCTCTGCGTATACGTTGCGCGATGTTGGATAAAACCTCGCTGAATCGACACTTCTCTCGCATATTTACTCCAAAAACTTTCCTTTATGGCCGCCATTTTTTAGCCTCGTTTCAACCGCGTCTTAAGTACCCTCGGTAATAATGAAATGTGAGAGTCAGCCTGAGCTCGCAGCACGCCAACCTCCGCGAGCGAAACTTTGTAATGTTCTTCAGCCATGGAAAAGGGATAAGGCCGAATTGGATCGTCGCTCGATTCTGCTGTTATTAATGTTGTAACGCTGATACCCCTTGGAACTCGCGAAGCGAGAAAAGAAAGTAGTCATTGGCAATGTATTTTTCGAGCGGCTCCTAAAGATTTTTAGAAATATACAAAGTACTTTTACATTTTTCAGTTTTGGAAATATTCGTGAAGATTTTCTAAAGATTTCTTTTAGATTGTTTGATAATATACAAGTATTTTTTTAAAATATACAAAGTATTACAAGATGCACTAATACAGGGAATGCAACAATTGTTATGATATACGTCTAAATTTGAACTATATACGTATTCCCAGAGGGCAAATTATATGTGGAATGCGACAAAGTAAAACGCATAAGCAAGGCTGAAGACATCAGACACTTTCAGCGCGACAAGCAGCGCTCGAAAATTGAACTTTCGAAGCGTGGCGTTGCGAAATACAATCTTACTCTCCGAAGAAAATAAGAAGACGGCCTCCTGAAAAACTCTTGGGATTTATGGGATCGTGAGCTTTGCCTAAGCCACCCTGCTTCGGTTTTCTCTCTCTCTCTCTCTCTCTCTCTCTGCAATCGAGATAAATCGGCGGTTCGCACATTCGCTGGTGGGGAATCCGCTTCGCCGCGTCGTCGTGTTTATCGTCGTTAGATACACACTTTCCAACAATGAATTGCGTATACGAATATAAACGGAGCTATTTGTTAGCGCGCAATTTGCGAGGCGAATAAGGACATCCGTAGAATTGCCGGGGGGCGAAGAGGGGGAGGGAGGGGCGGGGAGGGGGAGGCAAAATTGCGCATTGTTCGGCAGTAAAAAGCGGAACAGCCGCGAACGCTGGAATTCACGGTTGATGGCCCGTGCGGCAACGTGTGCTTCTGGCAAAAACCAAGAATTGCTGTAATAGAAAGAACCCTCCTAACGTCCAACCTGACAATCGTGACCCTGGCACTAATTATTCGATGCTCCGCCAAATATTTGTACGTTCACTTTGTTCGGTTCTTCTATTAAATTAAGAATATATGCATATATGTCTGTATCTATGTATGTATGTATGTGTGTATGTGTGTATATATATGTATGTATGATAAATAAGGCATAAGTAAATTTGGACAGTATCAGGTGTGCCGGTATGAAGTGAGCGTTTGTTTTTTGTGAAAATAAAACATCAATTTTGAATGGGAAAGTAAAAAAATTCTATTCAAAGTATTGACCATCGCTTTCTACACATTTTGACCACCTTTCTGGCAATTTGCGATAAATATTATATTATTGATAAGTTCTTCTCTACTTCCTGAAGTATTCGTACACCAATATTATCCTTTCTGCGTACAAATTTGCGCGAGTGATTTTTTCGATCGTCGCTAATAATCGAGATAACTCGGAGATTTAATTTGGCCGCTCCAGTGGATTGTGTGGACAGTGCAAAAAATATAGATTTAGACGAGAGCTGGAATGTGCTCCTGGTCTTTGAAGAGATAAAGGTGTACTCTGGTCAAACCCAGGAGCTCGTTGATTATCGCGGAGAATTTCGTATCTAATCGATCCGCAGCCTTTTCGCACCCTCGATTTGCCGGCGTGGAAATCGGCCACTGGGCGGACTCGCGTGTTGTCGGGCAGTAAAAAGCAGAAGAGCCGCATAAAATAACGGGAGGCGAAAAAAGCGAGGGACGTTCTGGCATTAAACATCGACGATCGTGGCCGTTTTTACGCCGCGCAAAGGTCGGGCATAAAATACCATCAGGAAGTGGGGCCGCGGTCGATTTGGCAAATAGAGGCTTGGACTCTAACGAGGAAGATTCGAGTCCAAAAAGTGAAAATTGTGTTAACTCTGAACCTAACAGCCACTTTTTGGATATAATTATGTACGCCACGTATATCCTTAAAGAAAAAGGGTATTAAGCAGATATATCGATAAATCGATGGAACGATTCACACTCTGCGATAAAATCATGGAAAATCTCAAAAAGTGCCCTCTTAAAAGGTACAGTGATTTTTCTAGGAAACGATTGACCCGTTATTTTGATTGCTTTGGCGAGTTTAGTGTTAAACACAGACGAAAGAGACTATGCTAAATAATTCGATAATACGGAAATCTGTATTTTACTCGTTAGTTTTAAGTGTTTCTATATGAAATATATGTTGTGCTCTTGGTGGTTTAAAAAGTGCTTTAAATACTATTTTGGAGCCAAAATAATTCAACGAATCAAAACCATGAGTGTCGAGTGAGGTAACCGAAAACGTAGCCCCACAATTGGAGCCCAAAAACACGGCGCAAAAATTCGCTTTAAATAATCGTACCGTTCGAATATATTTGTACGCTCTCTTATAACAGGATTTTCGATTCATTACCTCGATTTTATCGAGGACTGCCGTTGAAGCGTCGTTATGTCCGACTGATTTTACACAATTACGCAGTTTGATCACTCGAGTATACAAGCATAAAGCTTCCATCCTCGAATCACCGAGCAAACATTGTAAAACTGCATTTGTAAAAACGTATTATAAATCACTCTTAATCAAACAAATTTCAATCTGCGATAACCATAAATCCACAATCGAATAATTATTCGTAACCATAATGAATATAATAAATATTACAATAGCCCGTCGCTACTTTTTTCCATTACTAACTGAATTTCGTAGAACTCGTAAAATCCAGATGTTCTTCGATTAAAACACGTATCCACGAGGTTTGTTAAAATAATAATGGGAATTGTATAATTTCAGAGATTGTATTATTTCGATTCCAACGATGTTTTCGTTGTTGTGCCAGTTCTCAAAAAAGTTACATGTGCTTTAGGACTATCGGCAATTATTTCTATCCTATCGTTGTCGCCTTATCGCATCAACAGCCGAGGAAAATATGGAAAAAGTAAAAGAAACGACACCGTAACGATGCCCCAGCCTCCATACCCACCAGATACGCTATCGAGTGACTCTTTTCAGCTGACAAAAATAAAGAGAACCTTAAACGGCCGTCGCTTTGCAAGCATAGATAAGATTAAAAGCGTCCAATTCTTTTCAACGCCTCTTTCTCTTATACGTTTAATTCACCACCTTAATTCTTAACATCAATTTTCAATTATGATCATCATAATGTAATAACCTTTTAATTATCGAGCCAAGCACTAAGTGGACACCCATTCTTCGCACAATAGAGACACAAGAACGTACGAATAATCAATCCTCCTGATAACCGAGAATATATATTCTAATATTAATTCCTTGCACTCGAGGGCTCCGAAGCGGAGCCATTTAAAATTCGCCTTCAAACTCGACGGCTCCACTATAGAGACCATGCAAGTAATTTTCAGTTCGTCGTGCAAGGACAAAGGAAAATCGCAAAGACAATTGTGTATAGGATATTCCGCTTCTGGTGTCGAAAGAAAGATCGCGGCTCTTTTGATTTTTTTCTCAATATCGTTTACTCATATGCGAATACCAGCTTTTCACTGAAATTGCTTCGAGTTGCTGGCAATGAAGGAAAACGTCGGGTGCAAAGGGTTAAAAAGTTATTGCGCTTGAAGCTTTAGGCGTCGATTCGAATGCCTTCTAAGTAAAGTCCGTCCTCGTTGCGGGGACACGTTATAAAATGCCCAGTGTACCGGCACTAGAGCCTGTCGATGCATTTTTCGTCCGTAGGAACGACGTCGAAAGCACTCGCGGCGCCTGTCGTTCGTCGGACAAGGATATGCGCTTTCCGTGGAAGCCGGCTAATTGGCGGAGGGGGGGGGGGCATCGCCTTCCTTTCTCTTTCCGCGTTTCCTCGCTGTGCCCATTTGTACCGTGGAGGCACGACGTATAAATAAGCCCCGATCGTCCTGCGGCCCTGATTATACCGTCAAGTATTGAGCGCGCGTCGGCCACAGAGGAATTTGAGTTTATCCTCGTTCTTTCGAGTTTGGCCGGCCATAATTCGTGGCCGTCGCTGGAAATATCCGAGTAATTTAGCTGGTTACTCGGAGGAATGGGAGATCGCTCGAAGTTTGGAAACAATTCGCGGATTCGTGGACGTAGTTTTATGCATCCTATTCGGCGCGCTCTGAGTGCTCGAGTTTCTTAGAAACATAAGGATTGCGAGAGCAATGGAGAGATCGGATATGCTGCAATTTAATGATTGAAAAAAAAAAAAAGGAAAACAAGAGTTTGTGTAATTTAAAGTAGATCGGGAAAAGTGGGGAACAGAGAGTCATGGAGTATAGAGTATAGATTCAGAGTCAGAATCAAAGTAAAGAGCTAATATATAGAGTAAGGCTAGATTATCTGTATAATGGTAATATCAGTAAAGTGCCCTTACTTATCGACACTAGTCGCTGCTGAGAAAGTACTCGAACCCTAGCCCCTCGATGTCACGTATTTATCGTGGTATTTAAGTTACGCGGATGCAGTTTTCCATAAGAGCGACTTTGTTGCAAAAATGAGGCGGGCGTTATTGTTGAAAATTACTGGCTCGCGCGGTGCGCGGTGAATTACAGCGCGCGGTATCGGCAGAATCGAAAGCTTCGCCGGCGATACATTTAGGCTTCCTTAATTGCCCCTGGGCGAATTGAGAAAGAAAAGCAATTTCGCGAGTGCGCTCGATTCACCGCTTATGCCACAATCTCCCGGCGAGCATTTTCCGAGCGAAAAGCGAAACAGCGTATAAAATATCATGTGTATAGACGAGGGCGTGCAACCAGACCCGTCTGAGTGCTTCGGTTTTTCAGGGCGGAAGGAAACGTGTCCCGGAAAAAGGAACGAGCGCGTCGGTCCGCGTATCCATCGGCCAATGTTTTACGCCAAACGATGAAGTAATTCCGTGAAATTTCCCCGTCGCCGCTCCAAATTGCGAAATCCTTTACGAAGGTTAATACGTACCGCGATCGTTTCTCTCTCGAAGCGGTGCGGATGGATGTGGAACTTCGCCTCGCGCAAATACCGCGATAAAACACCGCGAATATGTGGATTTTACGTTGCCTCGAATGATAAATTCAAAAAAGCGAAGCTCGAGAACGTGAAAAAGGTGCGCGTGGCCATTTACGACCTTTGCGCGAGAAGACATTTGGTTTATCAACCCACGCACCCTGTTTTCCCTCATCCTTTTTCCGAGTGCATCGAGGGTGTATTTCGCAAAGCAGGATGAACTATCGTGTCTCCTGTGCGGCATTTTAACTTGGTAACGTTTGTCAGGGTATTTCTGCTGCGAGAATAACAATTTACAAATAACGGAAGGAAACGAAGGATACCCCACCCATCGTACAATGAGAAAACAAGCGGAGATTTATATTATATAACTGATGGTTGCTGTGATTAGAGATATTAAGAAAGCACGACGAATTCAGGTTCTATGCTTAGCTTTCATATCCGAAATTGCGATCTGCGCAGTTAAAGAAAACCGTTATATATATATACACACTCGCTTACATGTTAACATGTAATACGTTTATGCATTACATATTATCAATACATTCAAATGTTAACATTGTAGTACGTTATGATAACAAGATTTATATTAGATTACAATAATACATATTTGCGATCTTCCACAGCAGTCTATTCGTACGCTCTTTCATCCTTCCACTCCAATTGTACGAATAAATGTGTCCACTTTGGTGCATGGCCTTTAGAAGGCGTTTAGAAAAGAATTTGACTGGAGGGCCTGGATAGCTCAGAGGTAGAGCAGTCGTCTGGAAAACGAAAGATCGCGGGTTCGAGTCCCGGTTACAGTTATCCCAATGTCCGGTTTTTTTCAGTGCCTTTTCTCTTATATAGTTAATTCACCACCTTAATTTCAATAAATTTCCTAACATTAATTTCAAATTTTAACTAATACTATTACATTAACCTTTTAATTATTGAGACATTCACTAAAGTGGACACATTTATTCGTACAATAAGAGTGGAAGAGTGGAAGAACATACGGATAAGGCTGCTCAGGAAGTACGTGAATATGTATTATTGTGAGAAATTGCCAAGCGAGAGTGAGATTTAGGAGTTCGATATTGACTTATATTAGGTTTGCTTATTTTGAAACACTAAATTCTTGGATAAAGCATATTATACAGAAACTTGCACAATAATCATTCATATATTGTATTAACGAAATATTATTAATTATTAGAAGCTTATGCTACAGTAAGCTGAGTGGGATGTCATCGACACTACGCCCAATTTCTGTAAACCTCACTTTTGTCAGGTAACATTATAAAGGCGCTCTCAGGATTTCCATTTGAGCAAGATATGCGTGATAAAATTGAGAACCCCAAAGCGTGCTCGATATACGGCACCATAAAACGAACAGCCATATCGTTGCCCTTATCGCTCTTCGGAAACAAACCAGAAGCTCCCACCGAAGGGAATACTCTGGTTCCTTCGTCTGAGGGATTTACTTTAATCTTGTCCCCCGTGCGGTGGATACTTCGGCTTTAATTCCAGCAGTGAGCTTAATTTGAAGCAGGTCCATTTCGTCGGAGATACTCGCATCGACTTGGAGGAATTCGTAGGAGAAACTTCGCGGATAACGACTTCCTTCGGTTTACTGGCGATCGCATATCTCTAAGATCAAATGGTGGAAGCAACCTACATACCGCGATTGGAAAGGACCAGGAAAATTCTTATTTGGAAATTATGACTATGCGAAACTGCCCCGGAAACAAGGCGCCATTTCAGGAGTAACGTGAAATTACATAATCACCGATACCATGGAGGATCGTTGACGAAGTTTCATCGAGGCGAAGCTCACGAAATTCTTCCGATGTACATTCGTGGAGTGTACCGAAGCGATGTTTATTTTATCAGAATATTTTACGAGCGCACGTCGAATACGGGTTAAATTTCGGTACGCCACCGAGCCCTCGGAATTTGCAAATTCCTACGCGGAGAAAAAAAAACCCGAGAGTAGTTTGGTAAAGTTGACATTGCGCTGGGATAAAATTATGCTAACGTGGGGGACGCATCCTCGTCGGAGAAACCCCGTTGGCTCGAAGTTCGAGCATCGGGATACATAAAAAGGGGACTGCTTAACCGCGAGCGCGAATTTGGCGGCCGGGTCAAAGACGATGAAACGTGACATAATCCATGCGCCATCCTCTCGCGGCGCCATATTTCTCCCAAAAACTTTCCTCATCTTCAAAGAGGGTGGCGCGCATCTCTTCGGCTTTAACTTCATCCACTTTTCGAAGGGCACTCTCCTTCGGCTCCTCGGCTGTGCGTACAGAGGGCCTTATTAAACCTTCGTGGCCCTTCTTAAGTTGGTCTAACGCAGGGTACTTTCTTTCTCCCCCGCCCTCCTCCTCCCCTTTCTCACTCTCTCTCATTCGTCTCTCTGGAAATTTTTTCATTTTTTAATACAGCGAATACGGCTTATTTTCTGGTAGATTTGGTTTAAAAATCGACTATTAGATTAGAAATCGTATTGAACTGGGGCCAGTACTGTTGTAAAAAAAACTACATGAAATTACGATTTGTCGTAAATTATGTTTTTCAAGAACAGCAAAATCGAGAATATTAACAACAAAATTCTTAGGTAGAAAATCGATCGTTATGTGTATAAGAATTCCACTAAACGTGATTCCAAAGCCTATACTTCGATACTTGCATACAGATTATATATTCTTTAAGAAACTCTAAACTTGATTGTAGCAATATCAAAAATCGAATATCCGTGATACAAGAATTACTATAATACAATCAAATAAAATTACATCCTAAAGTGAATTAAACAACATTATTAATCGCTACGAGCATTTTTGCGTTCAGAATGTCAATAAATTCAATAACTAACAATTACTCCTATCTACTTCCACGTGCTTTTATATCCCGAATTGACCAATATATTCATCCTTCCAAACAAGATATATTTTTATATCCTTTACACATAGTACGCACTTCGCTCCGATGGACCAACGTGCCGGTCAAATTATTAATCTTAACGAAACATTTCCCATCGTAAACCACTCGGACACTGAGAGGGATCGTTTCGAGCCCCTCGATACTTGCCCTTCCCGAGGATACCTCGAGAAAGCCGAGGGCCAGCGGCAGTTCGCGGTACGATTCAAAGGTTACAGGAGAAAGGGTGAGTCTAGCTGTTGGCGGGGGTGCGAGAGGGTTAAGATCTTGACGGTGGAAAGTGCAAGGTTAGGTTGATGCGGCCGACGGCGGACAGACGGACCCATCGCGGATGGATGGATGGATGGTTCGAGGCTGGTCTCATAAAATATGCAGGCTGCAATCACGTCTCTTGAATGAAAAGGGCCTAGAGAGAAGCAGAAGTGGCGGTGGAGGGGCGCGACGGGAAAGGGATGCTCGCGGGGTTGGCTACGAAGGAGCGAGGAGGAGGGAGAACGAATAACTGAGAGCAATGGAGAACCGAAGGAGGAGGTGAGAGGAAACTAGGTTTGAAAGGAGAAGCCGAGTGCAAAGGTGTAACAGGCGCGGGTGCGGAGCGTCAGAAAGAGTTACGGAGAACGGGATAAAACGACGAGTGAGGAAAAACAGGGGGGGGGGGCAAAACCAGACGTTGTCCGCGTAAGCCGGAGAGAGAGAGAGAGAGTGAGTGAAATATAATATCAGCTAGGACAAAAAGGACGAAGAACGATAGGGACGTAAGGAGGGCCAGAAGGGCGCTTCCTTGAGCCGGAGAATAGAAGAGTACAATGAAGTATTAGGAAGAGAAGAAGGAATACTAGAAAACGGGAGAAGGAGTGAGAAGGAGCGGCCTATGAAAGAAAAGAGTGAAAGAGCGAGACACAATAAGCGCGTTGTTGATAAAAGAAGGTAGTGTTAAAGGGTGTGGGTGTGGGTGTGTATGGCTGTATGCGCGTGTGTGTATGTGAGAGAAAGAGAGAGAGAGAGAGAGAGAGAGAGTGAGAGAAATGAAGGGAGTGGAAACAGGAGGAAATCTCACCACGCATTTCGAGGTGCACGGCCTGTAATAGCGCTGAAACTGCGGCTCCGTATTCGCGGTGCTGCGCACGCAAAAAATCCTCATAACTGGCCGATCCTTGCTGAGCCGCGG
This sequence comes from Ampulex compressa, assembly GCA_038496175.1. NCBI lineage: Eukaryota > Metazoa > Arthropoda > Insecta > Hymenoptera > Ampulicidae > Ampulex > Ampulex compressa. Next base: position 48,731 of record JBCFXI010000957.1, read on the forward strand.
CAGTACATCGTGAGCCGAAAATCTCTGCAATCATTACCGTGTACGGCTTATCGAATCCAGTATGAGCATCCGGTATGACCCACTGCGATCGATCGTTAGAAGCATCGGGCTTTCGAAATCCGCTCTAGGCCCTCCTATTATCTCTCGCCCTTCCATCTCTACAGAAAGTAAGGCTACTTAAATCGAAAACGGTTCACAGTTGAATTCGCCGCACGAAAAGAGCAGGGGAATATAAGATTCTTGACACTGGAACTACCAGTCACTTTCTGGGCATATTTCGAACACCACATACGTCTTTAAAAAAAAGGGGAGAGTAAGAGGAAATTTCAGTGAATTAAAATGATGATCTAAATACTGCATGAAAATCATGGAAAATCTAAAAAAATGCATCGTTGTAAAGTATGATTTTAAAAAAAAAAACAACTGACCAGTCATTTTGACTGGTTTGATAGTTCTAATTTTAAAGGTATATGTAGTCCTAACATCTTCGCTCGCACTTTTGCAGACAAGTAGTAATTTTTGGTAGTACAGGGTACTATTCGTGCACTTGTTCTCACACTTAACTCACCACCTTAATCCTTAGAATTTTTAAATATTAATTCAATATAATATTCTAGTTTAGTAATCGTTATTAATAATCGAGCCACATAAGAAGTTGCCAAAAGTGATTATTCCGCACAAAAATAGTCCATGTAGTCGACTGAATTTCCATCTCCATCAAGCCAGATGGAGGATTAAATAAGTGTGCCAATACTGCTCTGTAAGATCGAGGATTACTACTTGTTCATAAGATTCTTAATACAGGGTGCATCTGCATGGAGATAGCGTAAGATCGTTAGCATAATGCAACTTCATAGCGACTTACCAAAGTGGCTCGATAAACCCTCTCCGCTGCATCGGCTTTTTGTTTATTACTCAAACTAAAAGTGGAGAAGGACAATGATCTCCGAGGATCGATATCTGGGTTTAAGCATAAAGCTTGTGTAATCTGGAAATAAGATTTAAAGTTCTGCACTTTCGTGGATTATAGGAAAAATTTGCAAGGCATGCGTTAGCGCATTGTGAAAGTGGACGAAAGTCTTTCTTATCGAGGAAACTCGTTCTGCGCCACGATCCTTTGCATCGAGGGTGGCCTTAATTTTTCAGGTTAACGTAATTTCCAACGGCCCTTTGCAAAAGTCCCGGGACTCGAGGTTCGGCGGCCGAGTGGCCTGGGCAAGTGGTTAAAGACTCGTAAAATCGGCGCACAATAGCGGCAACGCGACGGCCGCGGTTAAACTCGAGCTCTCATTATCCCATACGAGGGACCGCCCTCCACGTGCGAGCCTGATTCCTTTTTGAATTAATAGAACCCACGCGCCCCCTCGAGAACACCCTTTGCGAGCGCCCTCTTTGCGAAAGGAGCCAAGATTCTGGAGTAAGATGTACAAAGGAGAATTTCCGAAAGAATAATTCGCTAACACGCTGAGCAAAGCGTCGAACATCGATCATCGATGATAAATCACTGCACCACCGATTATTGATACCCTTGCGATTCGATCCTTGTAACAAATCAATCACCCCTAACAATTTTACTCTCAGACCTTAACGCTAAACCTACTGACCACTTTCTATACGTATTTGCACATACCACATATATCCTTAAAGAAAAGGTAGTAACAAAAAAGTGCTAAGAAAAAATGTAAGCAGATCTATATAACGATTCACGCTCTGCGGTAATGTTATGGAGAATCTCGAAAAATGCCCTCTTATGAAGTGCAGCAATTTTTCTAAGAAGCGACCAACAGGTCCTTTTGACTTCGGTACTTTTATTCTTAATATTCCCCGACTTTAACCAGCGGCGTTAAATCTTCCATCCCTCTCTGTCTTATAACATCTCGCGTCTCCTATTTCAGACAAGGAGATTCTCCCAAAACATTTTCATTGTATCTCGATATATCAATATATTACGTGTACTCGATGCAATCTTACATGTCGATAGATTCCTCCACGGTGCTATCACTGCAGGAAATAGTGGAACGAATATTCTTCCTCGCGCATCGCGTGCTATAAAGTACGTATATATTCAGCCGATGCAGTAGAATATCGAGTAACGTACACACGTATCATTGGAGATGTACGTCGAGGGCGTTACCCCGTCGACTCGAGGGAAGCCCAACAACCGGAAGGGTAAAGGGATGAATGGTGTAAAAAGGGGGAGAGTCCCGCCATTGAGTCTTCCTTTCTCTCTTTTTTTTTTTTATTTCCTTTTTCTCTGCGTGGTTTACGCGCAAGACGAATCCTGAAATTAAGGTTTTGGCCCTGAGCGGAATGGCCAAGTATCCGAGCGTGAAAGGGATTCTTTTCAGGACCCTCGCAGGGCGGGTTTAACACGTTCTCCTCCGAGTGTGTTGCGCTCGTGAAGTTCCTGTAATTGTATTGATCTCATGGCAGTAGACATCTTCGTGAGCAGCATCGTGGAATTGACGTAGAAAAGGAAACTTCCGTCGACGAAAAGGGCCACGTCTCGAGTGTCATGTCAGAAGCTGTCCGGGGACATAATTAATTATGGTCGTAGGATGTCTCAGGAGGAAAGAAAGGGTCTTAGCTTCGAACGTATCGCCTGAAACTGAGCGTCCATAATTACCTGCGTACGCAGAATTTCGTGAGAAACATTTCTGAACGCTAAACTTGTTTATAATTCTACGAAGTATTCTCGAGTATTATACATATAACGAAAAGATTTTTGGTTTCTCATCGAGCAAGAATAGATAAACGACGAAAACACTGAGGACGTTTTAAAATACAAACAAACAAATAGCACAAACTAATCATAAAGAAGTGAAATAAAGTCAGGTAACTTACTTTTACGAACTTCAAATGGAAGAACAAAGTAATACCGTGTGTCGAATAACGACAACCTAGGTTGTAGTTTAAACATGACACAAAATTTTCTCCTGATTGTGAGGGACAGTTATCGCTACATTCGTTATTCGACACATGTTATTCGACATATTACTTTGTTTCTCCGCTCGAAGTTTTTAGAAGTTACACTAGCCGTTACCTAACTTTATTTCACTTTCTTATGATTGGTTTGTCCCATTTGTTTCTCTCAGAAACGTCTTTATACTCAGCGATCGCTCCATGGTATATTGAGCATTCCTAGTTATTATCGTAAACACGCATATGACTAAAACTTAGTAAGTTAAACGCACCAGACTAAAAATACCCGATGAATCGATTAGCGATTACATCGAAGCGCAGAATAGTTTCGACAGATGAACATTATATACAATCGTACGCAGATCATGTGGCTTTTGATCTGCGTCGTATTACATCGTATGTCATATCGCGTGATCATGGCAACGAATGCAACAGCATTCACGTTCGCGAACGTGTTAAGAAACGATCTTTGTAACCCTCTTCCTCCTATTTAAACAACGTTGTGGCTCGAGACGTCTGTTATTCTCAAGTTCAGTGTCGTGTTATCTCTCGATGCGCGCGGTCGTCCGTCGCGATTTTTGCCAAGAGGAAACGATCGCCTCTTTTGTGCGTCGCTGATCGATCCTTCGAAGTGAATCGAATCGAGGCTCTCTATGCAAGATTAATGTTAGACAGAGGTTCGATCGACGCGAAGAAAAGGGTATGGCGTTTTAACGAAGAGGAGCGGTGGAAGGCCAAGAAAGTCTGTTGAAGCCGTGCGTGACGGGGAGCGGAATATCGATTCGACGAATGCAGAGTCACGGGTGGGGAGCCAAGGTAGGCGGGAATTATTCTCGTCTCAATGTAGAACTAACTAATTATTGCGCGCAACAAAAAGTATCGCCGTTCCTGAGATCGATATTACATTAGGTACGTTCACGAGGCTCCCGCTTTTGCGTTCGCTCGAAGGTAGCACGTATTTAATAGTTTATATACTGAGTTTCTCAATACCATAAAATTTAAAGAGCACCATTTTTGGGATGGAATAAATAAAACACATTTTCTAATCCACGCGATATTCTACTTGTCTTCGAAGATAAATAGATACGTCGTTTAATCGTACGCGAAACAGAATTTCATAATGAAACAGCTTTGCCCTTTTCGAGTCGTCGACAATGACGAAGAGATTATCTGGACAGCATAATACGCGTAAGGTAAAAGCACCAGAGGTTGGCAATGTACCAGTACTTTTTCAAAAAAAGTAAATAAGTAAGGAAACCATAAGTTGGAATACACCAAGCCTTATTAATCTATATAGTGTCGTTCTTCAGCTGATTAATTGCGAACTACTGCGCATAGTCCGTCATTAAGCAGTGTCATCGATTTTTGCCTATTTTCTTATATAAGTCGCTAAGCACTTGGTTAATATGTAACAATTACATGTTTGTACTTACATTACCTAGACAAGTTCGTTAATTGTCCCTACGTCAACTAACGAAACAAAAGGATGTCAATTACTAAATTTTTTGTTTTTACGGATCTGAACTATTACATCAAATTTTACTTTTAGAAAAAAAAATGTTTTCAACCGACATCAGGAATAAATACTTGTCGTAATATTTTTAACAGATCAATACTTTGTACCGCGACTACTAATCATTAATTTTCCATAAAGTGGACTTACGTGTGAGCTATGTGCACAAATACACAAACAATTCCTTAAAGTATCAAGTACCGGTACCTTTATCTTAGTTGAGTGCACAGGGATAACTGCTTTTATTGACGCCGTCTTGCAGACAGAGTGATATAGCGACCTACGTGAAGCATAAACAATAACCCCGCTTACGAGCCTCCTTCCTCCGAGATCTTCGGTGCATCCAGTGTTACGTGACTCTCCGCGATATCGGATCTTTGCACGGAGGTCAGAGGTTTATCTTGGGCTCTCTTGACGGTAAATCCTCTGTACTCCATACGTGCAGTAATAGTTCACGTTTGGCAGCTTACGTCCACCGTGTTTATCCCTCACGATCCCTCGATACGCTTAGTCGGGCCAGTTGCGTGCAAGGGTTCAATTTTGCCGACCCCAATATTTCAGGACGCTGCAACGGTTTATCAAGCTGTTTCCTTTTATCAAGCTGTTTCTTCCGCGCCGCCTCGACGCTACCGTGAAAGGACCTTCGTGGATTCTCGTAGGTACATCGAGTTTCAAATTCTTTTTACCTCCTTTCCTCGATTTTCGATTCAAGGTAAATATATGTTAGAGGAGAAAATTAGAGATCCGACATCGAGAAATACGGAATTATAACAGCGTTTCACGTATCTTTAACCACACCTTCCATATAATCTCGCGAGAAGTTATATGTGTTATTCAACTAGTTATGAAGAACAAATATTATTTTTTCCTCATAATTTTGCTCACAAGCGTTGATAAAGCAAGAAAAACCTTGCATCGGATTAACTCGAAACATCGCTTTTCCTCCGATTTATCCACAAGGGTATTTCTCGATACTTCGAACACGAGGTTCGTTTCCACGAGTCGAACAGTTTCGAAGTCGCCCGTTATTCTCAATCGTTTACGGACGAGCAGAATCACCGACTATCCTACCAATTATTCCTGATCGATCGAGATTGCGCAGGGGGCGAACGCATAAACGAGCGGAGCTTCCCTTTGCCTCGGAGCTCCGAGGCGCGGAACATCGGTGGAAAACGAGGGTTTCCGCGTAAGTCGTTATCGCGGCCAGAGACAGTCAATTTATTCCCCGGCAGACAACAGAAATCTTGGCGTTCACTTTCATCGGTCGTCGCCCTACCCCAAGTTGCGCGACGCGAGGCGAAAGCAGGGGCTCTCCGTTGCGCGGTGGCAAAAGTTTTGGTTCCAGGCGAACAAAACGATCGTCTAATGAGCGATGATCTTTCGATACCCGATAAATACCGTTATAATATTTAATATATATTTATAGAAGGAAATTATAGCGTTAAGATTGATCTTTTTTCAAGCAATCCACCTGTAAGGGCCATCCGCCTCCAGAGCAGATTGTAATTTTGTAACAAAGGATCTCTTTTTCGTTAAACAGCGAATAAATAGTATTATTAACGTACTTTTTATTTTTAAAACAGTTAATAATGTAAAAATGAAATAATTATTTAGGTATGATAATAAAATGGTTCACGACTGAAATTTGACATATCCACTTTGCTATGCGCGACTCAAAATTTCAGAAAATAGGCTTTGGCATATATTCAAATTTCGTCGAATTTCTTTATTCATCAATGCGTAGCGACAGATAAAAAAGATAATATTTAGCACAACTGTTAAAATGGTTTGCTCCCGTATATTTATTAATATATTTCTTTCGTTAAATATGCTTCGAAATGATGGAAAAGTACGATTTTTCTTCAGCTGGAATTAGAATTTTGACAAACGCGCGACGCGAGGCGAGAGCAGGGGTTCTCCTACGTTTCATATCTCGACGGATAGCAGGGGGGGGGGGGCAGAGTTGCCTGCACGAGAATCCGGAGGGGTTGGCGCAATTGAAACGTACGGCCGGCACGAAGAGAGGGGAAGCCTTAGCCAAGTTTTGCAATAACCAAAAAGCGCCTCGGCGCCCTAACCTTTCGCCAGGATGAATATTTATTCGCAATCAAGGTGCGAATCTTTCGGCAGCGTGCTCCCCAGAGGGCCGACTTGTTTCCGTCTTGTTTCCAGCCCTTCGATCCCCACGAGGAACCTGGAAATCAGGCTTCCAACCCATTTATTTCACCTTACGCTTGAGTGTACGCAACGTGTACAAGATCTTTCTTTCCCCTTAGAAGTTAGCACCACGTCCATTCAGTATGTTTCCTTAACAGAATCTTCGATTCTTACATTGATCTTACACGGGACAGATAGCTATCAACGAAGACACCTTTCACGTTTCAACTCACAGGTCCGTGGCCCTCCTCAGAAAAGAGTTTCTCAACCGTGACTCTGTTTTTTCCCTATCTTATTCGATGCTCGATCGTACCCTGGGTAAATATTTCCTCCTCTCCATATCCCTTCTTTGTTATTACCTCGGGCCTTTTTCGAGTCGTACTCCACGACGATAATTATTCCAACACAACGCCAACGATCGAGCGTACACTCGTATAACCTGGGAAAAAGCCGAGAGACGCTTGACACATATCCCACGAAACCCACGGACAGAGGGAGGACCAAGTGTTACCCGCAGCTAAATTTCGCGACTTTTATTTTGATAATACCTTCCGGGGTAAACCGAACGAGGATTCCAGCCGGTCCCGATGAGACACTCCATCCAACGTGCGTGCGCGAACGCAGGAGACAACGACGCCCGCTTCGATTTTCCCGATACGGGCTTCCTTTCACCCCCCGGTTCGTGCAAATGAAAAAAAGACGCGTTGTTTAATGCCGCATTGGGGGAGCATGGTTTGAGCAAGGGGCGAAAGGAGGGGGGGAGGGGGTCCTCGAGCATCGAGGAAGTGCAGCTGAAGGGATTCCAACCGGGGAAAAACGCGGGCACGGCTCGAGTGGCGCCACTTTCCTGAGATATGCATGAGCTGCCCGGAGTTACCGGGCGCTGCCTGGCTGCTTACATAATATAAACGTCAGCTTGGAGAGGGTCATCCTGGATTGGGGTAATAGGGCCGCACGAGGTACCACCCTGGCTGAATCGTCTTTTTTTTTTTACGCGAATTGTTGACATCTGATCGACACATCGTGTGCCAGGATGAAAACAAGAATGAAGATATATTTATATTTGTATGTATATATATACATACGTGTGCGCGCGCGCGTGTGTGTGGCTAAGAAAAATATTATAATGATTAACAAAAATTATACATTTTTTTATACGCACCACTATGTGACCAAAAGAATGATTAAAATTAAGTGGTGAATAAAATGAAAGCATGGTGCATAAAGAAAAATGATCGTGCTCGTTGAATGATCATTTAAATTATGTTACGAGGATGTAAAGTTTGCAGAGTGATATATAACCAGGTTGTTGTAACTGTGACGAATAATATAACGCAACTTTTGTTCTGTTGTTGTTTCAGGCCGGGCGGTTGATGCCTGATGGCGTGGGCTGGAACGCAGCGCTGGAGAAATCCTGCTCCAGAGTAAGTAAAATTCTTTTGCGACGCTTAATCCGCGGATTCGCAACATAGTTTTTCCACGCTGCTCTAAACGCGTACTGCGGTCGGCCGCTTTCCCTCGACCAAAAATGGCCCGCGAGTGAAGAAAGTCGCTTTCTTTAATTTGATCAATCATCCTCCGACGATCGTTACTAAGCGTGGCGAATGAAAAATTGTATGTCGTCGATCGACCTCAGATACTCGACCGAGTGACCATAGCCGAGGAGAATCGCTGTGACAAAAGATTTATTTCCTCGCACGATGAATATAATTAAGCGATGAGTCGCTTGGTGGTTCTAAAGCAATAAACATTCCCTCGTACCATTGACATCGATCAGAATTTCCCTCATTGTGAAACATCGCAGAAGAAAGCTTCTGTGGACGAAACCGCGCCTTCGATCGAACGAAAATTTCATTCGGTCCCATTGTCGAACAAGTTCATTCTAGCTCAACGATCCTTGCGATTCGAGCAAAACTTAATCGGATAATTTTCAAATTTCCTCCGGCGCTCGGAGCTTCATCGCAGAAGAAACTTACTCCCGATGGGGAGATCGAAAGCAGGGCCGGCCGTGGAAATATCACGGAGACGTTTTTCTTCCGAGTGACGTAATCCGAAAAGTTTGCGGAGCACTCTCGTCAGAGGAGTTTGACAGAGGTGGAAAGAAGGGCTCTAAGTATAACCACCGACGGATTTGAATAAAGTCGATGAAAGTCCTCGAGTGCTACGCGAGTTCTTCGCCGGGCCGAAAGGTTCCTTTGCTCCACGTCGATGGGATCGAGCCGTACTCGTAATCGCGATCCTCGTAGGCGAAAAGTTCCGTTAGCACGGGTCGGAGAAACTGGGGCATAAATACGTACCGAGGCAATCCATATTGACGTGATTTATTATTAGATGTACCGCAGAGTATAGCGGCATTGCGCGTGGAACTTCGTAGGGAAAATCTTACTTCCCCAGATTTCGCGAGAAACTTTGGAAAATCACCTGTTTCGAATGTACGCGTACGTACAATCACGATAGCTGCGATTCGCAAATTTCTCTAGAAGAGTTCGAATGACCAGAGGTGAATCTTTACGATTTACATTCGCGAAGATTGCGATGTCGAGTAAAATTCGTTTCGTAGACCGAAGTAAAATTTGTGCGATGCGAAAGAAGTTTGATAAAGGAATGTGCTCCGCTTCATACCAGACTTAGAGCAGAAGTTTAACGATACGGGGCTGAATTCGCGAAATACGAGCACCTCCAGGTATTCTTATCGTAGCAGATCTCGCCGCTCGCGAAATTCCCGTGGTGTCTGCAGAAATAAAATCCTCGTTTCGCATGCCTTACGCTCCCGGTCTAAGACTCTCCTCGAAGGGGTCCTGGTTCTTTCAGTCCGGGCAGAAAACTAAAGGCTCGGTCCGAGGCATCTTTGATCAAGGAGAGTCTCGATTGGATGCTCTGTCGTGATTCTGCTGATGAATAATTGAGGAGCACGTCTGGGAGAATTTTGCGCTGTAAGCGTTATTCCTTCCCGATGGGCAATACCGCCGCGGTATCGATCACCGGTTATTGCACTCGTTGCTTTCAACCTGCTCGCCACGGCGCGAAACCACCATTGTCCCGACTTTAGTGGCGGATGTCCAATTAACTCGCTTTGCCCTTAGAAAAAAAGGTGCCTCCGCGGTCGAATTTCTCGAAAGCTCGTCGGCCCGTGTCCTTTCAATTAATCCCGAATTAACCGCTTTTTGGCATTTTACGGCTGTCCGGGCTTGTAAAGAATCGTTTTCCTCCTTTTGAAATTTATCGTCGATCGCACGCCATCGTTACTGGCATTGCGAATTTTTGCTAAGGTCAAGATCCAAGGTCCAAGTATGAACGTGAGTTTGATACTTGAGCTTCGATCGGCCACGTCGATATTCAAAGCGTTTTTACCCTTTGCAGCAAGTCTTGGGACTTTAAATTCATTATTCCATAGATTTCATTATTTCGCCGTTTCTTCGGGGTTTATAAAGCGACGATGAGCAAAGTGGAATATCGACTAAGTAACAGAGCGAATCGAGTGTCGTTTCTTTTTAAGAATAACTCGAGAGTCGTGGAGCAAAGCAGCGTCGTCCTTGGCAAAGGCTTGATCCTTGCAATGGGAAAAAGGCAGGTTGTAACATTTGGAAGGTGCTTTTTATCGAGCGACCCGCGTGATTGTTGTTCCTGTTCGTGTTAAATATCCGCGGAGTGCCATTGTGGGAGCTTGAAAACCCCCTAGGCGCGGCCACCCTTCGACGCTCCCTCGTGCCGTGTCAAAATGCAAATCGCCGGAGGCTCGAAGGGGTTAAAGAGGTTTGCAGGCAACGGGGGTTGATTTCCTGCGTGTACCACTTTTTTTCACGGCTGCACCACCACGCGAGGAGAACCTTGTTGTCGGGCTTGTCACCGACCCTTCCCAATGTCGCGCCAACGCTCAAAGCTTTGGGATCCCTTTTTCCACGAAAAAGAAACCCAAACTTCGCCCCTTGGGTGAAAAAAGACGAGATGGTGCATTCGAAATTTTATGTACACCTCGATTGTATTCCGACGTGTATTTGCATGTAGCTATTGAAAAATGTTAAAATTACATACTATTATTATTATACGACATTTACTTATATCGTCGCTCGACTATATCCATGCCTATTTTTTTTTAAACAATTTCGCCGCCTTTAGCATGAATTTTACGGAGACAATTTTTCTTCCAACAATATTTTTCTAACGTATTCAAGTAACCAACGTATCTCCTTTGCTTTTCCAAGGAACATGATTTTGAGGTTATGTTTCGTGTTTGTGCTTGCGCATCCAAATATCCTGTACACAGATATTCGGTGTACAGCTATCTCTTATGCGGCCATGAAACTCGTGAAAGTCAGCAACGATCCAGGCACGCTGATGGGACACAAAACAGTTCGAGGATAATCCCCGTCGCGACCTTTAATTCCAGGAAGAGTCCCGAGGATCAAGTTCATCGCGACTTCGATTTCGATCGCGCTCCTCGGCCCTTCCGCCTCGTGGGCTGTGCAAAGGGCACAGGGTCTCGTTAGCTCGAAAGAAAACCGCTGGCGGCGATGGAAGGGGAACATCCTTCCATTTCCGCCGTCTGATTAATGCACGGCCCGGATTAATTATCAGTTATTGCCCCCCTTCCCTGAGCTCGAGGGCACGTCCGCATCGGCCCGTGGACCAATTAACTACTTACGGTGCTTTCATCGGCCCGACAATCGGCCGGATCGATTGGAGGTGAATAACTCTTCTAGCCGCACTGTCTGTACAGGGTGTTCCGTTAACCCTCTAAACCCCTGCTGACTTCAAAGCGGCGGCTCGTTCGCGCGCTTTTTCCTGAGTTGTATATCGTGTTTTTTCTTGGCTCGACGCTTGTCAGGAAACTCCTTCACGTTTGACCATGTGTATTTTGCCGATGGTATTGCGTCGTTGTTGTATTTTTTCTGCGATACTTCTTGACGTTTGTATAGGTGGAATGTATCTAATTTAATTCGATAGATAGCATCCAGGGTGTATTTTGGTGTTGGCGAAAGCTGACCCGCGCTGTATATCGACTAGTCTGAAATGTAGTCTTTCACGATTATTATGGAGTAAACGCAGTTGAATGTGTGTTATTAATATCGTAGAGTTTCTAGATTTCTGGAGTATTTTTTGCCACGCTCACAGGTCGATTGTGTTTAATTCTACTTAATAAAATAGATTGATGGAACTCGAGGTATGTTTTGATGCTGGGGAAATCCGACCCACCCTGTATATCGACTCGTCTGCAACAGCCACGAGCCCTTCGACGCGCATTTTTAATTTAACATAATTGAACTTATATTGTTACTACGGCACAGCTTCTAGTTGTCGAGAATATTATTCGTCACACATATAGGTTAATCATATTCGATCTCGTTCAACGAATAAAATTTAGGATTTACTTCAGTACTGGTCAAATGCGACTCACCCAGTACATCGGCTCGTCTGCAACGACCACGAGCCTTTTTAATCCAATATACTTAAATCTGCTTTACCACTATCGCGTGACTTCTACATTTAGAACACTTTCCAACGCTCATATTCGATCTTATTCTACGAATAAAATTCAGGGTTTGTTTCAGTACTGATCAAATTCAACTCACACCGTATATCGGCCCGTCTGCTACGGCCACAAGCCTTTTTAATCCAATATACTTAAATCTGCCTTACCACTATCGCGTGACTTCTACATTTAGAACACTTTCCAACGCTCACATTCGATCTTATTCTACGAATAAAATTCAGGGCTTTTTTCAGTACTGCAACGATCTGCAACAGCCACGAACTTTTTCTAATCTAATACATATGCATCTGCCTCGCCACTATCGCACGCTTCTACTTTTAGAACACTCTTCAACGCTTACATCGAATCTCATTCTACGAATAAAATTCAGGATTTATTTCAGTACTGGTCAAATCCGACTCACCCCGTATATCACTTAGTCTGCAACAGCCACAGGCCTCTTCTAATCCAATACATTCGAATCTACCTCGCCACTATCGCACGCTTCTACACTTAGAACACTTTTCAACGCTTACATCGAATCTCATTCTACGAATAAAATTCAGGATTTATTTCAGTACTGGTCAAATCCGACTCACCCCGTATATCGGCTCGTCTGCAACGGCCACGAGCCTTTTGACGCTCGGGCAGCTCTGCCGTTCCCCGCCGGCGAAAAGGTCTCGCGATCTGCGGGGGTTGCAGGCCGCTTTTTAGCTTCGCGGCCAATGGACTCGTTACCAAGTGGACGCGGCCTTACGAGATATTACCAGCGAGGCCTTTCAGGCCATTCGGCCTGGTTTTAACGCCGGATTACGCGATAAAAATGTTTAGCTCCGCCGCCGTTATTGAGCCCCGCCTCCCGGCTGGGTTTCGGCCCGGCCAGTTTCTCGCCGTTTTCATTGCGCTCGGAAATGGCCCTTTAATCCTGCCTCCTCGCAGGAGCTCCTGGGGAGCCCTTTGGCCGGCTATCACTCGGATTAATTCGCGGCGCGACCGGAGAATCGCGGAATGGAGGGTTTACTTTCCTCCTAGCACTACGGCCGATAAGGTAATCGACGTGATGGCTTCTCTTATTTTGCGCCTTTGCCCTGCGACCTCTTTCCTCATAGTTCCATTGTGCCCTTCGCTATACTCGCCCTACCCCTGCGAATTTTGCCACGATCCTAGATTGAACTTCAGGAGAGCGTCAAAAGTGCAAGTGCTCGTATAAATCCTCCATTCTCTCGTCCCATCGTTTTCTTTCGCACGAACGTATTGAGCGGAGATTCGTCAGATGGAAATAAAATGCGGAGTCCACGCTAGATGCAAAATTCCATGAAGTACTCGGTTTTTGTGCAATCTTCAGTCCTTTTACGAGGTCCGGGTAAATGGGGAAGCGTGCGCCAGAAAGTACGTTTTATGCAGTAAAATGCGGGATAAACCTTGTGGGCTAAAGGGGGAGGCGGTTTTTTTTCCTCGTCGATGGCGTTGCTTGAAAATCGCAAAAAGGAGGCCGTGAAAGAGAAGGCATTGAGCGTACGATCGATCCTTCGAGAATCTGCCCCGCGTCGAATCGCGGTGCATAATTGGCGGCTGTCGGTCTGTGCCGTAATAATCGTTTTCACGGCTCTGCCTCCTTTCGGGCTTCTATCGGCGCACCGTTACCTCTCGATAATTTCTCGCACAAGAGCGCTGCCTTTTAAGCGCCGCGTATCCGCCTCGGCCACGGTGAAAGCAGATAAGATACGAGTACGATTATTCGCGTGCCTCGCGAATTTTAACCCAGATCGGCACAATGCCGTGCAATCGCGAGAGAATCTCACGACCTCGCCGCCACAAGAATATATCCACCTCCTCCCTCTTCATTTTCTTCGGATTACACGCAAAACCAGAAATCATTTCGAACCGATTGTTCCGCGAGCGAGATCGCGGAATTCTGCATTCACGCCCTGGAAACGATCGTTATTCGGGAATAATGATACGACATTTAGGGACAATTAGGATCGTTCAAGATTCTTCCTTGATTAATCATGGGTGTTATCTTGAAAATTAAAATGGTTAGATTCCTATTGTATTATGTTTCTGCTCATGTCCAAGTTATAATCGTTATCCAGGAATAATGATTTAATATTTAGGAATAATTAGGATCGTTCAAGATTCCTCGTTGATTAAAGATGCATGTCATGTTTAAAATAAAGATGATTAGATTCCTATCGCATTATGTTTTTGTTCATATCCGAATGATGGTCATATTTGATATCGAAATCGATGACAATTTGAGCCTTAAGTTTAAAATTACAATTGCTCCTTCAAGATGCCTTCTAGCTAGCTATTTTAATAACGATCTGTCACATGACTCGTCACATTAACTCAGTCGAGCCGAAAATCTCTTTGGTCAATCAATACTGCCTTTAAAGCATGCCTTATAACCTTTGTTTTCCTTTTATATTTTTACTAATTATTTGCATTAGCATTTTTATACATACCATATATACAAAATATGCCCCATTAATGAAGAGAATAATAATAATAATAACAATAATAATAATAATATCCCAGAGACGTTGCATTAATAAAAGCGTTTAAAATCCAGCGAGAGCATTTACGCTGTCGATTTAAAACGCCTACCGCGAGGATCCTCTCGCTTCGCGGCTAATAGGGTAATGAACCGCGATAGGAAGGAGAGAAGAAGAGTCAACGACGAGGAAACCGCCGAAAGACAGAGCTGACGTCATTATGCAACGTAATACGGCGTAATGTAACGAGCGATACCTTAACGACCGCATCGTTACTAGCCGTTGATAACCGAGGCCGGGGCGTTTGCGTGCCGCGCCGGTGTAATTTCACGGCTCGTGAACCCGGGGCACACGTCATCTTCGTGGCTATCCTGGCAGGAGGTATCGACGAGGATGCGGAGGCGAAATAACCCGCCGGGAAAATGGCGATCCGACGTTTCCTCCTGGGATTATTTACGGTTGAGCGTTGTAACAAGCGCCGCTCTTCTACGTTTACAACCGTTCAATAATCTCAATGAATCAACGTTTCTTTGTAGACGTCTGTTGGATTCGAGCTTGGTATTTCCTTTCTTTCTCTCATCCATTTTCGGCCTCGACCAATGAGATACGAGAAGTAATTTATCGAGACTATAATCGTTTCAGCTGGGACCAACTGTTTAAAGTGGAATTCTAAGCATCGCTGTTGCGGTACATGTTGAATTTTTTCCACGCCTTTTTTCGTATTAATTTTCAATTAGTAAAATGGCATCGCGTATAATGTGGTTAACATTTGAATTTTCACTTCCGATGTTTCAATTAACCTATAACCTTTAAAATAATTAAGGCCACGGGGCAAGTGGTAATAAGAACTTCTCTAATGATTCCAGATACTCAGTAGACATTACGAGGAAGTAACATGGATAATCGTGTTTGATCAGTAATATTAATTCTTAATCAGTACACGTATCACGTGCAAAATTCTGCAGAGGTTATAGAAGGAGTTCGAGAGTTCAGTATGATCGGATGTTATAAAATCGCGATAGGGTCGCTAATGGATGTTTTGTTGAATAAATTCCAGTTGTGTTTGTTAGCGCCGGCGTAAGCTTCGTCGCCTCAAATATCTTCCCTCGAAATTGAACGTTAGTACGGAGCGTAGGGTAAAGCCAAACTCGCCATAACGCTACCGGGTGCAACAAACGGAACGGAATTCATACGGCTAATTAGAAATTAGGTTAACGACCGGAAATTACGAAATGCAGTTGGAAGTGTAGACACGACGGATATCGATCGACGAGCAGCACGTCCTTGTGGAAATTTCTAGCTCCAGCTCAACTAATTAAACCTCGAAATTCTGAGTTTCGTTAAATCGGCCCTCGCTTTTAAATTTACTCATGCAGATATTCAAACTAACTCTTTCTGATGGCTCCGCTATTTTTTTTTATATTTATTTAATTTACATTCACTCGCCTCTACCTTTTCGCTATTCGGTGTTTGTACTTCTACTCTGCGTACATCCATATTCAGGTACACCGTTTGCTTAACTTTGACACCGTTTGATGTTGCAATTCCAGTTCGAAACCGGCCCCGAATGTATTTCTGTTTATTCAAGGCTCCAAACACATTCGATATAATGTATTATTGAAAACCGCGAAAACCTAAATATATTTCAATATATCGATAAAGCCTTTAACTTCCACATGACGGAGTATCGAGATCTCTCCAAAGACCAGGTTTCTGGTTTTAGTTTGTGATTCGGCGATAAATCAAATCGAGCTCAGGTTATGGAAAGCGTATTGTACCTGCGCTCAGTCAAACGTGAGAAATCCTTGGATCCATTCAAGGACCCGTGCGCCGTGAAACGTTGACTCCAAGGATCGAAGGGGGAGAGATCCTGCGTGGCTATTCAAGTTAATTTTGACTGACACGCGGCACGCATGTAGGAAGCAGGGTGTTAATGTTAACACGTGTATAGCCGCGTGCAACCCTCGTGTTTACACGGTGTACCCCTTATCTCTCTATCAATCATCCTGTCTGCGCTGCCTTTTGACAGCGCGCGCCTTATTACCATCTCCGGTGACCCACTGGCGTGTCCTATAAATAGCCCTAATGGAATGAAATAGCCATTGGCGAAACGGGTATTGGAGTTTCATGGAAGTTATCGACGTCAAATCTGATATTAAGGAACGCCCTTTTCCACGAAGCTTTATTTCTTCCGTGAAAGCTCTAAATCTCTGTATAACGTGAGTGTCTTAAATGCAGGATAAACCAGAGTAATAGGTTGAATCCTGCATAAAATCATCGACGTTGATTTAAATCGAATAGAAAATATGTTAAGTGCTCTTTACATTATTGAATTATCTGTTAGTTGGACTAAAGAGGATTAATGGCGATAAATACTGAAATTAACATAACTTCATTCCTTCGTAATATAGATCGATTAATTATTATCTGTAAACTCCGTTCCTTCTTGCTGAATATATATTTAATCATTATTGCAAAGCGATTTTGAAGAGCATTTTTATGCTCGATTTCCCTCTACTCTTCCTTTTGCTATGTGGAGCCCTTAAATATATCGTTATTTCCACCACTAGCGGTGTGACAGTTATAGTATTAAAGGTTATATAAATTAAATTTAAATAAAAAAATTCTAACAACGACCATTTGTATGCGCGGTACCATTATAATAATAAATATTTAATACGCATAGATATTAAGCGAAGAGTTTCATAGGAAATGGTATTAGATTGGTATTAAATTATTACTCTTAATTAAATTCTTTGAACGAAGTATTGATTAATTATCAGTTTAATATTACCAGTGAATACCAGGACACGCAATCTTAATCTCAGTTCGCCACTCAGGAATATTTTTCGAGCAGAGTAGCCGAAAAATTTTGAGACCCCGGCGGCAGAGCGTGTATTTTCGGCCCAGTGAGCGGAACTAACGACTGGCCCGCGTCTCCTCGATGGCATCGAGCACCTTAAACCGTCCCCCGGGAGCCACGAAAACCGTGGGTGATTAATTAACGCCGCAGTACCCGAGGTAAATTCGTCCGACAGAACGTAGAAGGGCTGCCGCGATGGCGACAAAGCGACAGTGTAAAATTGCTCCATTTTCATCCCGGATCACCGCATTATTCTCATTCCGCGACCTGGATTCTCGTTCGAACGCTCTTTGGCCCCGCAGGCGTTTCCCCCTTTTTTTTTTTCTCCCCTCCTTCCCCTCGATGAAATTTCATACGATGAATGAAAATATTCACGCGCGACCTGGATTAGCGTCGTAATTGAGAGAAACGCCGGCTCTCCTCCCGCCCTCCGACGCCCTTTCTTCAATTCCTTCCCCACCAGCCGATGGCTATCGCTCGAGTTTTAATTATCGTGTCACGCATTTGCCATTGTCACTTCTCGAACGCTTTTTATTTGTACCGCGTCAGTTTCACGCGTTATTGTCGTTGTTCCCGGTGCCGTGCCGGCGTCAGTTTTATGCCCCCGCTATATAATACAACGTGTCACAGAAGTTCTCGTTATGAATGTCGAGAGTTTTTGCGCGATTCGCGGAATGACCGGCGCCGTTGTTGCTGTCAGGATTACTTTGTACGCTGGTAATGAATTAAGCGCGCTCCCGGCTTGATCTCTTGTTATCGGCGATTATCAGAATCTTAGTGAATCGATGCTTTGTTTCAAATAATACGTTTTAGTACTCAATCAGCATTTTGCACCGGCTTTAAACTTTCTCCACTCCTTAAGTGAATCCTTTGGAAACGATAGAACGGTGTTTGGCCAAAGGGGGGAAGGCGCGGGCTGAAAAACGCGGGAAGATCCATCGATCTCTCGGTGAAAGTGGATCGTACGAAAAACCATCGATTCTGTATTCAAAAGCGTGACGTCCCACATCTTCGCCATGAATTAATTCGACTTGCTCGTTGGGAAAGGATTTTCTTGCGAAAAGCATAATCAACTTTTCCGGCTGGGAGCTCGAAAAACTATCCGAACTCGTCGATCTGAGGTTTTTTAAGCAGCCTGTCTCGATGTGTTTCCGCGAAAGAGGAAATTCTGTCGAGCGGGGGGGGGAGGAAGAGATAAAAGCTGGAGGAAAAAGCGCGTTATTTATCGAGCTCGGGAGTTTTTCCACGGACGCTTAAGGTGTGCGTCGGAGAAATCAGGCAACCGGATGATCGATCACCTGGAACGTATCGATGCTGTGCACGGCCCGCTCGGAGATCAATACTGATCCGCAATGGCGCACGGTGGTCTCCGTGTTAATAAATCCAACGTAGATAATCTAACTTGAAATTATCATGAAAATTTCAAAATACGATGCATCGATCAAAGTGAATCAATGCAAAGTTATAACAATATTACAAGTTACAAAGTCATTCGATTACCGACGTGTATAGTTTTAACATTCAAAAACTTAGACCTGCAGTTGAATGATCATAGAAGAGTTTATAGTCGTTTATAAGAACTAACAAGATTGATCGTCAATGCTAATCGACGATCCAATCTGGCGCACAGTGGTGTCTCTGTTAACTCTAGATTACGATACTTTACTGCGAATTACAGTATTACGAAATTTAAATTAAAGTTAAATTAAAGTTAAATCAACTACTCAAGGAGAACCTTACGCAACTTGGGGAAATATTTTGATCGATCTATTAAAACAACCCTTTCGAACACTTATACCGTGGAAGAACTACGGTTCAAAAAGTACTCGATACGATTAAGTTACAGAGCCAAAACGAACATTAGTATTTCAAATAAATTTGAACGATGAGATCGTAAATATCACGAGATCATCATGATCCAAGAATAAAATTCTAACCGAACAAAAGTCCAAAAATCCTGACCTACCTAAATTTTAAATTACCCTATCATACGCTTTAGCACGCAAGCTGCCAATTCTTCTTTTCCTTTCTTTCTTCTTTCTATTCTCTTTCTATTATTTCTTAAGTATCATCGACTTCGACCGCTTTGAACCTACCAATTTATCCAATGAGCAACATCCAAAGTTCTAAAATCCCAAAACTCAGCCATCCAGCCGAATGACCATTGAACAGTCCCCGATCCCTTATAATCACAAACAATATCGATTCGGCCATTTTCAATCCCAGCGGTATTAATCTCACAGCTTTTAAGCGAATCCCTTTAGACTCGCTCGCAGGGTGATGCAGGGCCACAAGGGCAGGGGCTATTCTCGAAGACGGAGAAGCCGCGATTATCGAGGCGGCCCGAGGAATATTCTCGAGGAGATCGAATTAAGCGATAAGCTTAATACGGTTCGCGCCGAGATACGTTTCTTCGCCCCTCGAAAATAAGCAGCCGGGGGAGAGGCCGAATTGGGTGCGAGATCGGGGCTGTTTCCTGCCGAGGGGCCTGTCGAAAGTGCGGGGCTAATTCCCGGCGGGCCGGCATTCTACCAGTTTAATCCATTAATTAGAGTCGTAATCTTGGAATCAGTCTGTCGCCCGGGGGCGGCTGGGAAAATTCCCAAGGCCTCTCCTGGTCTTGGGCACCTGTTATCGGCTTCCTCCTTGCCAAAACACCTTGGCTCCTCTTTGCTTTTTTTGCGATTCATCTTCGACATCGACTAGTAAGATCGATTGGCCTAGGACGTACCGTTTAACCGGTTGACTGGGGAATTTAGCGCGGAGCGTAAGGCAGGAATGAGACGCGGAATGATTTTACGATAGACGTGAAGCAAGGTAAGGAAGGATTACATTTTTATTCGAGAAAATATTAGTCTTTCTGCAAATGAGTTCTTGCGGGGAATGATCGTTTTTTATTTTACACTGTGAGTATAAGGGTCAACCGCGTGGATAGAAAATTAGTTTTTCTCCAAATGAGTTCTTGCGGGGAATGATCATTTTTTATTTTACACTATGAGTATAAGGGTCCACCACGTGGAAAGAAAATTTTGGACTGACGTGTATACATGTCGGGCGCAGTTAAGTGTTTAAGATGAGTTTGAAATCATCGGAACTATGGTATACATATCAAATGGAAAAAATAATAGGTGGTAGGCTGTATTGGATTCCAGGTGTTCGTCTTAGCTCGTCTTTGTCGATGGTGATCGATGCTACGCGGTTCATTGTCTCCCTGTTCGAGATAAGACCGCGTCGTTAAACCTTTGCCTGAATGTTTTTCTTGCCCTAAGTCCTTGCTGATGATCCACGCTCGGCACTTTTTTTGATCCTTTTTTATATTTTTTCATTTTTCTATATTTTTTGAAGCTAAGGTACGTCATGGCTCTTCCGACTACCTGATAATCTGAGGGATATATTAATGAGGTACAAGCGTGACTCGTTCTCAAGAAGTTGACCCTATATAATGTATATCAATATCATCTATTTATTTAGTTTTATCGTTGAACCTTTGAAAATTTTTGAACCCTCGACCATTACCTCTTGCCATTTTTCTAAATCTGGATATAATTCGACACGTACATTAGTAAACGTGACTCGTTGTTCAAAGGCAAAGGTATAATATTCGGTTCTCTACAACTTTCTTTCATTTTATAAGGGAATAGTAGATACACGACATCTGTAGTTTTATCTTATTTCATTGAATTATGTATACAGCGGAGGACTGAAGATAAAGACTACACATTCGACAGGCCAGATTTCATGTTTGTAGTAATATTGTCAGATAACGCAGCTGCGTGCTGATAGTGGAAGACGCTTCTGGGACAACCTAATACATACCGATGTTACCCATTTATTGAGTGTTGTATATCTAAAAACCCGATCAAAAGAAAAAAAAACTAAATCATTCCACTAGATCAATATACAATTCATTAGAGTATCGAATTTGTCAATGTCGAAAATTCACCGTATATTTTTAACGAGTACGGTTACCTGGTTAGAATGAAATTGCTTTAACACGCTCTAACGCGATCGTAAAAGGTATCGAAGGTAGGAATGAATATTCGAGGATAAGGAACGATCCGCAATTCGCTCGGTATGGAAGGCGATAGCGTGGAAGTTATACATCCTTCGGTACCTCGTGTATACGTACGCTATAGATAACAGGGTCGGCTGCACGGGGTATAATTACAAGAGGTGCAGCTATTAATCCTCCGGAATGCCCCCGTAAAAGCTGCATTTAATTACTCGTGCAGTAATAGTTTCTGTCACCTTCAAAGCGGCCTCCTTGCCGAGCCGGTGAATCCAGCAAGTTGGCCGAAAAAAGGAAGAAGAAGGGAAAAAAAAAGAGAGAAGAGGAAAACGTTGGAAACTTTTTTCAACTGCAAAACAGTCGGTAGCCAGTTTTTCTCGAAGCTGCTTCGCAGTTTGCAGGAGGGAGAGAGAGAGAGAGAGAGAGAGCCAGCCTCGATAGTGGATATTTCGCTTAAGGTCTCTCGATGTGGCGCATTAAACTTTAATTGAACTTGAGAAGTTTAACGTTAATCCTTTCCTTTATCCCGCTATGAGAGCAGAGGCGCGAAAACAAAAGCTCATAAAAAAAACTCCGGCGCTTGCTTCGAGTTACCAGAAGACGCCAGCTTTGCTCTCGTCGCCTGGTCTTCAAATTATTATCTCCTCGCCGATTCACGCGGCCCGGTTATGAACTCTTTGGGGCACAGGATGTCAGAAAATAAAATAGATCCACTTCGCACAGAAACTTTATTGCGTTTTGAATTGAACAAAACCAGTATATTTTTATTGATAAAGGAATCACACAGTATATAAACGAAAAAAATAATAATATGTTAATTTAATTTGGTATTATAAAGTGGGACTCAAATAGTCCCACTATTCACAATGTGAAGATGTATTGCAATACTTCGAGGTGGATTTAAAAATGTCCCACCATTACCGTGCATCAGAAAATTCGGACATTTTTAATCAAACCGTGTCCCAAAGACGCTTTCTCACAGACGCTTACATATTTTACATACTTCTCGTCTACAAAAGCAAACCAGAAGGGTGCTGCATCAAGCTAAACTCTACGAAAATAAAAAGGACAGGTTTACAGCTAAGAAACCTATGAAAACATATTTCTTTCGCCATGGGTATCGAGCGTTTCTGCGCTTCGTATTTCTCGAAAGCCTTTTCTCTCGAGGACCTCGAGATTCTCCTCTCCAGCGAGGATTTTCCCTTGCGTATCGGAAACGGGGCTCTCGCTCGTCAGTTTTCCTACGTTCCAAGCAAACGTCCTGCCCCCTTCTCCTCCCTCCGCTCCTTGGCCGATCTCCTTAGATCGGCGGATCCCTGCGACGCCAGGAGGAAATGGAGGCACCGCTCGTACACCGCCTCCTCTCCATTTGCAACCCCTTCTCGGCCCTCGCCGGCATCGAAGTTTCATTCATCGTCCATGGGACGCTCCCTACGGAACAATTCAATTTACGATCGATCAAACTTTACGACACTTCCGCGATTCTTCGAGGAGCCGCTCGTTCCTGGCCGTGTAAGTCGAGGCGTAATCGGAGAGCGACACTGAGATACCCTGGGATGTCTCGTAAGACCTAATCCCTTCCTGCATGGGCCAGCACTAACGCGCTACAGGCGACAGTGCAACGGAGATTGAAAAGTCAAGGCAGAGTTTTTTTAAATTCGTTTCACTTCGAGGAGTTGTGAGGATATAGGCGTTTGTTTTGTTTTTGAAAAAAGAAAAAGCGCAGGAATAATACTGTAGGATTTTCTCAAATTTGAACATGGTGATATATATGTAATTCTAGAAGCACGACTAATTGTATATTAGACTGGAGCTTTGTTAGTGACTATACATTTAACGAGCGTAATTATGTGTGGAGTCGCAAAGGGAATTTGAAGATAGGCAGGATTGGTGTGCACATTTTTCTTTTAATTTATCTTTGAAAGCGTGCAGTTATTCTGTGTGTATTTTTTTAATTCCTCGGGCTGGGAGGAGATATCTTATACCTCGCCGACTAGTTTATCCTTTAACGAGCTTCTCCAGACGAAAGTGGGTGTTAAATTACTAAAGATTTATTAAGTGGAATAAGCGGATAATGAAAGAAGAATAAATTCTGCGAGAGAGGAAAAATTCGCTCTCCTCCTGAAGATCAACCGGTGAAATATCATCTTGTCCTGCCTTTGCCAAGAAGGAAGCTGCACGGATCCAAACTTCGTGCAACATTCGGATGGATCGATCGATCGATCGAAGCCGTTTCTTCTGATTTCCAAGCTCGGTGAAAACGTTATGGCCTTGCCAGATTTTTCTCTCGACTTCCTCTCGCAGATGCCTTTGGCGTGTCTCGCGATATTCCGTACATCTGGAGACAATATTCGTAACTCAAGTCGATCAAGGGTCGTTCGTTGTCGTTGGTAGCTCGGGAAACACCGAAGGTACGTTGGATTTTCACCAAAGCTCTCTCACGTGGCGCACGCTGAAGACTTTTTTCTGTATTTCGACGAGTACTTGGATTTTATTCTCCGATTTCCTTAAATATTGCAAACGCATGCTCTTTACAAGTACTGTTCATAGATGAGTATGCAAAAAAAGATTAGATTTTATAGTGCGACTCGCAGATAATACTGTGGTTTCCACCAGTTTCGATAAAGAAAAATATATAGACTACTGCATTATTTAGCTTTAAGGTATAAAATGTTTATACATATAACCCCCCTTGCCCGTTCTTAAAACATTAATAACAATTATATATTGTATTATATAATTGTTATTTAGTCCAGCTACCCGATGTTGTGATCTTCTTCCCGCTTTTATTCATTTTATTTTTCAATTATTAAATTGGCACCAAAAACGAAAGTGATAATCATTTGAATTTAATTCATAACCTTTATTTAATCAAATTAATTTAATTACAATTCATTTAATCATATAAAATTAATTTTATTATAATTTAATTTATAATTTATAAAAGTGTGAGGATTAAAATTGCACGTCTATGACCAATACAAATTCACGCATGTTCTCTTAATTTATAACCTTCGAAATTAAGCCCACGCACCGAGTGACGAAGAATAGCATCATTAAGGATTCCACACAACAAGTGGTAAATATCGATAAGTTACGTGGATGCTCGTGCACACCAAAATGAATTCACTCCAATTAAGTCTGAATTATCAAAAAGTTTAATACGTCGGGGCGCAAATTGCGAGTACTAGAATTTAAGGGTCACGTCGGAGGGTAGAGCCTGAGGCGAATCATCGCGAAGAGAATTTGCCAGATAGAAGTTTCATGAAGTACAATTCGATTTAGGAGAAATTCCCTTTGGGGGGGAGGCGCGGTACGAAACGTTTACGACCTTTTTGGTCGGGCGATTAGCGATCCTTCTTTCCAGGTCCCCACGGTGACCTTGGAAAATTGGAGCCAATCAAGCTGGCTCCAGTGGTGAGGCTTTATTCGAGCGGTACGTGACCGTCGCACGATTTGGCTCGTAAACTTCTCTTCCCTGAAATTTCTCCGGCCACTCGTCTACGGTCAGCACCCCACACGCGTGCATCGTCCATCGTGAAGCGCGCAGTCTTCCTTGATCGAAGCTTATTATCGAGAATCGCGTGCCCAAAGCCGCGATGAAAAATAGAATTTTAATATACATTAATGGATGTTAAGTAGAAAATAAGGGAGGATACAGTGTGAAAAGTATTATTGATTTACCTAGAAATAGATAGTGTGTCCCACCTGTGAAGAATTTTCCTCGCGATACTCACACTGTAGATCACATATAGAATGGGCTTCTTATTTTTCTTTGGCACTGATCTATTTCAAGGATGCAGACTTCGCGAATTCTATACGATTATCCTCAAGTAATATCGATATCGATATTCTCGTGATTCAAGTACAATGCCAATTTTTACGTTAGATGTTCATGTTCATTATATTAAAAAGTTTATATAGCGCTTTTTACCAAAGCACTGTATAACACATAAATAAAGCCTGAAGTACTGGCTTCTTGTAATCCTTATAATATTAATTTATTCTCATAGGCCTAAGAGATTTTTTGTATTACTCCTCTCATCGTAAAAGTCAGTAAATGATGTTCGTTCGGTCCAGGAGTAATTCATTTTATTTAATAATTCGGCACCCGAGTTAGGAAAAATTCTTCGTGTTTGCAGTAGACTCAGTGCTTTGATCTGACGTTTCTGAGCCAAACGAGAGAATCTTTGCCGGAAGTCGGGGAAATCAAGTTTTTCACGATCTAACAGAAGCGTGTCCCCACGATCGACAGTTTAATTAGCGCGCTCGAGAGTTTTTCGGGAAACTATCGGGAGGTCAGGGTAGCCGGTGGACAATACGCGTAAAAATGGCAGCCCTTTGGTAGACAATGGCCAGGACGGCCGTTCACGGTGGTTCGCTTAATTAGTATGCGGTGCGCTTCTCGAGGCCGCGACAAAGCCACCTGGAATGGAAGACGGCTGTTCCTAGAGCAGAAAACCAGTGGAAAGAACGACGCGAAGATGCCGGTTTCTCGGTGGAGCCTCGAAACAAAATCTCCTTGGGCTTTGATCAGTTACCTCGGCAAGCTTGATCCTGGACACGTGGAGCGTATACCTCACGCTGAACTTTCCATTCAAGCTACGTGGACTTCTCCTTGAAAAACAAAAGATCAAAAAAGAATTGTTTCTCGCTTATTAGCAAAATCGTAAGGTATACGTTACAAGTAACTTGTAATATAATAGAACAGGGAGATACACTCCACGCGGCTCGAACGAGAACCAAAGCTAAGTCCGAAAGTAACCAAAGATCAGAACGAAGAACGCGTTAAATATTTCTAAAACTTCAGATAAATCGCAGTGTAAACCCATCGATCGAATTCTGAACACTTATTCAAAATACACACTTATTTCAAAAATACAAGAAGCGTGAAAAGAAAATATTTTCGAGAACTTAGCGCTCCTTAGAAAGAGGAAGAATACATCAGCATTAAAGGGAAAAGAAATTATGGACAAGAATTCCGGTATAAGGTTTCATGAAATTTTCCAACCTCCTAGAAAAGAAACAAGAAAACTCTCGAACCTGCGATTCGCACATGTATAAGAAAGAGTCTGAAGGAAATCCCTTCAAGGAAGTAGCGTCGACAAAAAGATCGGGCAAGTCACAATCGAAGAGTCAATCAAAAAATTCACGAAGTCGAGTATTTTGCCCGCGTGTTTTTCGAGAGATACTTCGCCAAGAGGAAAAGAACCGCGAAGGCGTGATTCGCTTGAGAAGATACCGATCTTGATATCGATATCGACGGAGAGAAAGAGAACGTGAGAGGGAGGGGGAAGGAGAGAGTAAAGAGAGAGTGCAAGAGCGAGAGAGAGCTGGTGTTGGAATTGGCATCGGGTCGCCAAAGTTCAACGGCCCTAGGCGCATATAAACGCGGTCGGCGTCGCTTTAAGCGGTAATTGACAGCACGGAAAATCGTGGCAGACATTGGAAATTCTATTAGCCCGAAAAGCTACCCTGTTAACGTTACGTCCATTTCCGGAAGTACGATAATGCAGTCCACAGAACCGCGGACGATCCGTGGCTCGAGGTTCCAGCCATCGGCTCTGGATAATTTTCCATGTAATATTCGGGGGCTTCCTTAAAATGGAAGCGCTCTTAAAATAATGAGTCGAAGGGTGACTAACCTTAAGTCGCGTCGAGGTCGTTGACCGTAGAAATTCGATCAGCTGGAAAATTCTCACTGCACCTCCACATTCTTCTGTCATACACATATCGTAATTCTGGTGATCGGGAGTATCCTCTAAAACGTTCATTTCGCGTTAGATTGTATTCCTGATGCATATGGATTAAGACAATCGTGAATGTTAGTCGATCTTGTCGAGGATTCTAATTCTCACACTTAATGATTCTATAATACATCCTTCACCTCGTTTGTTGGAGTTAAAATTTTTCTGCCGACATAATGACATTGTGCGCGAGAAAGTTAATAATTTTGGCCACTGATGCGTGGCGCGAAAATGATTAAGGGTTATTAAATTTAAGGATTAAAACAAATTGCAAAGAATAAATGTAAACTGGTACATTAAGCCATAAATGGAAAAAAAAGGCGTGGAAAAAATAATATAATAAATAAAAAAAAAAGTAGTACTCTAATTTCCAACTCTGTCTCAAGACAGGGCATATGACTCTATATTCAAATGTTGTACTTTTTAAATATAACTGCCCAGGTTCGTCTCAAGTCAAGCATGCCTTTAGCAGGTGTACCAAGTGACGATATATCAATAGCCAACGTTTCAATACAGATTTATCATCAGCGATCTTCAATTATACCAGGAAAATTTTTGCGCCACGAGAAAAGATTTGAGCATTAGAGGGTTAATATAGAGAATAAGGAGGAACGAAGATTTCTTCTTTTAATTATACGAGGAAAATTTTTGCGCCGCGATAAAAAATTCGAGCATTAGAGGGTTAATACAGAGATTAAGGAGGAACGGAGATTTCTCCTTTCGCTTCGAAGATTTCCGCTCGAGAGTCG
Organism: Ampulex compressa; assembly: GCA_038496175.1. Lineage (NCBI taxonomy): Eukaryota > Metazoa > Arthropoda > Insecta > Hymenoptera > Ampulicidae > Ampulex > Ampulex compressa. The sequence continues at coordinate 76,656 of JBCFXI010000957.1, forward strand.
TCTCTCGCGGACAAACGTCCGTGAAAACTGGAGTAGAAGGAGCAGGAGGATAAGAAGCGAGGCAAAAGCCGAGGATCTGCGGCCCTGTAGCCGTGACCCGAACGCCCACTTTTGTGCACCTCCCTTGCGGTATAACGTCGTCGTTCACGTGGCCATCCCTGTGTGCGCACTCGCTGCACAATGCACGCGTGTAAAGCGTCGTTGCACGTACGAAAGATCCTCCGATTGCTCCTTGCAGAAAGCCTTCCGCGAGGCGGAAAGTGCCGTCGAGTAAGCAGAGGCTTGGAAATCGCTGGGCAGGAATTATTAGGCGGACTCGAGAGGAATTGCGATACTCCTTTGCCAAAGTCCTGATGTTAAGTCTGTAACTCAGTGACCTTTTAAAAGGTTCAGTAAGTTTGTAGAAAAATTGAGCATCTTCGCGAAGGTGCATTTTTGGGGATTTTTCATGATTTTATTGCAATGATGAATCGCGATACTCCTTTACTAAAGTTCTAATGTCAAGTCAGAAATTATCGAATCTGTTAAAATGAGGGTTCGATAGATTGTTAGAATAATTGAACAGCTGTACGAAGATGCATTTTTGGAGATTTTTCATGATTTTATTGCGGTGAGTGTGACATTGATGTATTGAAAGCTTTTTCTTCTTTCTTTCTTTTTTTAAGATATGTATGTTGTACTTAAATATGTCGAGAAAAAGGTCGGCAGACCTGGTGGTTAGACTTCTGAAATATTACAAGTGTTTTTACGATTCTTCCCTCCGCTTCGAGATGTTTCAGAGTGATTATAACTGGTTTCGCAACGGTGTTGACTTACCGCGTATGTCGCGCCTCGTATTCGCTACTAAACAGTTTCACGCTAAAGCCAGACGCGAGCCCGGTGCAAAGAAACAAACGACCGCTTAACAGCTCAAAAAATCGACGTACTTGAAGTATGGTCCTTACCCTCATTCGCGTATCGCGAATAATTAACCAAAGGTAGGAAAAACAAAAGATGCGGAGTAAATACTGAGTTTCTGGGAGTTTGAAAAAACGTTGACGCAGTTCAGAATGGCTCGATTATAAAATAGCCGAATAGTTTTAACCGTGGAACGATGGAGGGTAAGTAGGACGTACAAATGTAGAGTGGAAAATTATACGGTTAAACAGTGCAATGTAAAAGTACGCTGGGTGCTTAGCATCGAAAATTATTCCGTGTCCCGGTATCTGTATAACTGAGCTCAGCCTCGTGATTTCGAAGGTCCCGGCATCGATCCAGTGGGAGACCTTGCCGCCAAGGTGGCGGTTCTTGGAGTGCCTCCAAGCATCGTTTTCCAGGGTTCGTTAATCACGGATATTACCCGCGTTTATTGTGTCGATATTTCGAAGCCCAATAATACGGGAGAGCTGGAAATCCGGTGCTGATCTGATTATCGGATTTCTACCGCGTTAACCCTTATTATCTCAGTGCATCGTAAATTGATGTCTCAATACATTGTCTTAGGCAATCGATAGATTTATTTCGATTAACCCATGTGCATCATTAGCGTATATATACGCTCAATTTTCCTGGTCATTATCACCGAAGCCGTATAAATACGCTGAACTTTATTGGTCTCTATCATTATTCGTTAGCTAAAAAATATAAATGGAGGGTGTTGTCGGGGATGAAAGTAGTAATGCTGAATATAGTGAAGAAGAAGTTAGGCCATTGAATCGGAGACGAATTATTGAAGTAAGATTCGATAGTGATGATGCTGATAGTAATCAAAATGAGAGTGAAAGTGAATTTAAGTGGGAAGAAGACAAAATGTGTTTGGATGATTTTGAAGTGATTACATTCTCCAAAATATTGTAACGAATAGAAATAGTTTTGGTGGAAATAATCGTAGGTTCAAAGAAATCAGTTTAAATGAAATAAAAGTCATTTTTGTATGTAAATATAATAAAAGAAAGAGTTGGTGATAAAGACCTTTTAATATTTCCTTATGATGCAAATGGGTTAAACAAATATTCCTATTATCAACGTTGCGTTACATTTCCATCGATTATCATCAAGATTAATCTTTTTTATTGGGCGGATTGGGTGGATATCTGACAATTCTCTTTTTAAACTGCTCACTTATCGCCTGGTGGTCATTTTGATATTCACCGACGCTGAACCACGATAATTTGTACATAATTCACAAGGAAGACCACGTGTCAGGGGCAATTAGTCCGAAGGCCAGCCAGCGATTATTAACGGAGAAACGTGGGGAATATTAAGCATTTTGTCGTGTCAAACTTCGAGCAGCCTGGTCGAAGGTGTAAATATCGTTTCGATTCGATTATGCATATTTTATAGTTCTTGTACTAGGAAAAAATCAATTTGTACCAATGTCGTATATATTACTATTGTAATATTCCATCGGATTTTTTTTCTTTCTCGAAGGCTTCGTGCAAATCAAGTTATTATATTAAACTTCTGAGGGTGTTTTAAGCGAAATATCCAGCTAATGAATATACATCCGCGGCTGGGGAGATACCGAGGGAACAGAAGCGCGTCTGGCGCGATCGACTTATGATCGAAAGAGAGAGTCCGCCGCGGGGAAACTTAATTAAGATTAAGAGCTGAACTTTCGAGTATCGATGCCGCCGGGAAATTTAATTTGAAGCCGCCCAGAATCAGTCTACGAAAAGAATCGGCCTTCGTGGGGAGACCCTGATTAAAATTAAAAATAAAACTTTCGAACGCCGGACGCTTTGTACCTTTGCAGAATTTCATTTTGATCGGCAGAACTTTCAAGGGTTAAAAACGCATTCCTGATAGTGAAATATGGAAAATCAACCAAGAGTTTATTTCAACTAATCGTAAAACACTGATATTATAACAGACGTAAATGGGTCTTTGTTGTCAGGAGCTACGATCTCATTGGTAGCAATTGTGATGGACATTGGTTTATTTGTGGAAAATATTTTTTCTAATGATCAGTTATGAGTATCGATATTAATTGTTATATCTATCACTATGTGTGATTACGAACCAAGATATAACTAATAAGGCGAAAACGTAAGGAAATAGACAGATAAATATAAATATGAACCGTTTGTTTTGAAAGTAACCTAAGTCTATAATTATTTTTCATTAACTGTAGTAACGTGTAAAACGTTAAATTAGTTGTCACAAACAACATTTTTCAATTAAGTACATTCAGACGATACGATAATTTTAGACACATAAATTCCAAAATATTGTATTGACACCACTTCATAACAATGTAAAACGAATTTTATAAAGGCAATAACATTCTTTCAATTTAGAACATTTTAAATTACATCGAATGAGCTTGGGCTCTTTCGAATTCTATAACAAATCTAGTCGTTAATCTTGAAAGTGCCTTAACTCCATTTGTGACAAGAAAACGCATATTCCACTTAATCCACTTAACAATCCCTACCACTTTAATAGGAATTATAAATTTAACTCTCTTACATCATACACTTAACCTGCGTAACACATTGACATCCTATACCTATATTTTTAATTTCATTCAAACGCAGGCTCTTAAACATCTCGATTTGAATATAAATGTACCTGGGTCACTCTCAAAATAAACGGATCAGATTAATTTATTCGTCTTCCACGATCGTTGGCGGAGCATCGATAATCGAGGTGCGCGATGCGCAGCTACCCTCGACACGGCTCCCGCCAAGGGCCAAAGGGTTAAGAATTTTGAGGAAGGGGATTTAACCTTGTTAGGCGAGGCGCTCGTTACGAGGCGAAGCCGTATTCTCCTCTGGATCAAATGTGCGCTACCTGCCGCGCACGCGGTATCGGATTAACAGCGCGGTTTCCCCGCAACGCGATACGCACTTGCGCAAACACCAAAACCATAGACTTCGTTAGCTACGCGCTATTAATAGATCCTATGCCGTGGAATCGTCGGAGGCTCGAAAATTGCGACGGACGAGGATCGACCGCACCGGGTGTAAAACACCTAGAAGCCTGATACTCGGCGTGATCTTTGTCACCGCAGAGGCCTTCGTTCAAACACGCGATTCTGGCCGTACCTGTTTGTCTACTTTTAATCTCTTAGGACCTGCTTCTTTCAAACTGAACAAATCCAGAGAAACGGCGGCCTTTTGCCTTTCAACAGCATTGTACTCACGTGCCAACATCGTGTTTCGATAACTGGAAACTGGTCGTGATAAGGTTAAAAAGAATGTAATACTTCCTATCGTAATTGACGTAGTTCATACTCTCGTGCAGATTGTACAATGGAAATTGAATAAAAGAAGGTGAGACGAACCTGTGATATAGTTCCGAGAGTTTCTTAGCGCGAAATGATTCGCGTTTCTCTTGATATATTTCTAAAAGCATTTCTTCGAATGGAGAAATCGAGAAGGGATTGTTCTGTTAATCGTGCATCGACGAATCGAACGACATGCTGCAAATACCACGAGGCTGAACTTAAAGCGAATTTAAAATGGCACTTAAAGATCTCGCTTCCGGCTTCGTCGACCGAGCGAGCGAGCAATCGGGGTCCGTTAAGTGCGAACCAGCCCCAGGAAATGTCGGTCGAATAGAATCCGCCGCCATGGAAATCCACGACTTTCCTGACCGACATTCGTCGCTTTAAACAAGCCGCATATCGTCTATACGTAACCTTGACAGATTTCCCTCGAATTAAACTGAAAAATCCCTGCTCCAAATACAAATGAAGCTTACAAATTTGTCCCCAACTGCGCGAAATACCAACTTCTCTCTATCATTTCGACAAGCTTGGATGATACTAAAAATTACGCGTTTATCTCGCAGATGTCCTCGTTTTTTTGATATTACTTTCACGCATATCCATAAAATCTCCGAAGAAACGAAGAAAAGGGGAGACATTTTTCTATTATTTCTCATCAATCCCTTTCCTTCCTCTCCTCTTCTATTTTTTTTATCCCACATACCATATCCATATGCGGATACGACGCACATCGCGCATAAGGCTCAAAAACTTCGCGAGCGTCGGGAAAATTCTCCCCCCTCTCCTGTTATATAGAAAGCACCCTGGAAAAGTACTTACCGTCAACGCCGAACGCCCAGTATCCCGAAGCGCCTGCACTCTAGCGCGGTGTCGCTCTCCACAGTCGACGGTGTAATTTCAGGATACGTCGTTGCGGATTATATCACGGCTTTGCATAAAGAATACGTTCAGCCGGCGAACTAAAGCGTTATCCGGCGGTTAATCCACGGGGTAAGCAGATTCCAACGCTCCCGGCGTGTAAATCGCGTTAAGGCGTTAGGTAATGGCGTAATCATATCCAGTCTGGAGTTAACCCCGGAACTCCTCATCGAATTATCCGGCAGCCTGTGCTGGCTGTGCGTAGACGGACTCCTAACGGAATTTGGCGCGAATGTTTTGGCCCTTCGGAGCAGTTATTACCCTCGATAGACAGTGCTCGAAGGTTTACGTTCAAATCGTATGCTTGAATCGCGCGACAAGCTGGTAGGAGACAGATTAGAGACCGAGGCTTTTCGACGCGGCATACTTGTCGATTATGCGGAAAATATTTGAGCTACGATGTAACGATTCCTGTCTCTTCTCTTGCTGGATCATGTTATATATGAGATGTATAATATAATAAGAATGCGGGTGAATGCGCGAATCCAGGTTGTGAATATATACATACGTATTGTTGTATTCACAGCCTGAATTCGCGAGCTCTTAATATATTATATGCCAAAGTGCAAATCTGAAAAATTCATTGATTCATTTATTTCCTACGGTAAGGTAATTAGAGAAAAAATATTTTTATCGAGTTTGTAACTTTTATAGCGGTCAGTGCAACGTTTAGTTACGACGATCAAAACTAAAAGTTTCATCGATGAGGTAGAAATAAATAAAAAATAAGCGTTTCAAAAAAGGGACAATGGTAAATGATGGGTTAAGAACGTGGTACGAACACCAAATTGGTGTTATTTATCATATTCTCACTGCTCGCGAAGATCACTTACACAATTTATACGAAATATACAGGATATATTTAGATTTGCGTACAAACACGAACGAGGCGCGCCCGTACCTCGCCCATGATAATATAGTCGGGAAGAACCGGCTATCCATCACGCGTCCTTTTAACCAATCGACACTGTAATACGGGTCAGCGAACCGAGGCCACACTATTACCCTGCCTATTTTCCTGTCGAAGAGAATATGGCTTTCAGGATTAAAAACCCCTTTATTCGGGCATGCTGAAAGCCCTGTTAAAAGCACAGGCACGATTCTATTTCGACGCGCGAAAAGTCGCCGAACAGCAGAACGTCTTGCACCTGCCGCCTTTCCTTTTCCAATATTAATCGTTTGAGCTCGAGGAATATTTGCGTAAACACATTTTTTAACAGCGTCACGTGACCACTTCGCGTCTCCTTGCTTCGTCCCTTCGCTCGACTTGCGGTCACTCGTTACTCGAAGCTGACTTTTCCAAAAATGTGCGTTTGGAGTAGATTTCGAGGTATCTTGAAGTACGCACTTTTTATGAAGCATATTACAGTATATTTGACAGATAATCTGCGATATTGATCGACTGGCGCAGTATAAGTAAAACGTGTCGAACCGTGATTTCTTAAAGACTGCCTAATAACTCGCGTGAATTACAATATATTGGTCATTGACGAGCAGTTAATTCTCACGCTTCTTAATAATGTCTAAATTCTTCATCTGGTTTTATTGGAATGAGAATTTCAGTCGATAGAATGACATTGCGTGTGAGAACGTCTCTAGCCACTGCTGCGTGCAAGATAATTAAGGTTGTTACATTTTAAGAGTTAAATAAAATTTGAAAATTATAAATATAAGGTAATGAATTAAGTCATATATTTAAAAAAGATCTCGGTCCAAGATTTTCGAGTTTCATTCCAGTTACTCCAGTGTCCATTTTTATCCAGGCCTTTTTCAAAAAATGTTGGTTTAATTCACCGCCTTACATTTATGATTCTCAATTTCCATTTAACTCTTAAAACTCAACAATCTCAATTATCCGAATCACGCACTAGTTTCTTTCTCACACACAACGTCGTTCTGTCGAACGAAATTCTTACTCCAATAAAACCAGACGGAGAATTCAGAAATTCTTAAGAAGCGTGAGAATTAACTGCTCGTCGATGACCAATATAATTCACGCGAGTCGACTCAACAGTGTCAGCAGCAGTAAGGTTAGGAGTGCCTACGTATACATTGACAATCTAATAATCCTCGAGCATCGGCATTAGGTTAATGGGCGAGCAGGTAAAAGTCTGCGAACGTTTGACGATGTCGGAAGTTTGATCGAGTTCTCCGCTTCCTCGTTGCATCGGCCCCACCGTTGCCCCCCGATGCCTTCGTTATTCCCTGTGCACTTTGTTGCAGCGGTTGCTTAACCAGAAACCCGAGCCTCGCCTCGCCAATTTCGTAAGATATTCCGAGGAAATGGCAGCAGGCGGCATTCTGGTCGGCCAAGCGTGCACCAGGTTGAACATGTATCACGGGATACGAGACGACTGATCTACCTCTCGCGAATTTGCCCAATCGGCGTTAGTGAACAATAGGCCAATCAGGGCATTTCCCGTGGAAAACCGTGGCGATGAATCCATCGAGATTTGTTTGCAACAGAAATTCTTCCGGAAATCGCCCTCGGGATAGAGCTTCCTGCACGCCTCTTTTATTAATTTCCTTCGTCGCGGAAACTTGTTCGATCGGCTTCCGCGACCCGACGGAGATCGGGGCGATTTATCCGGTCTATTCGAAACGCCGGCAAATGCCTGTTGGGCCAATCATCGAATCGACGTACGCGTTATCGTGGATTTATTAAAGCAGTTAATAGGGGCTGTGTGTTAATCGTATATTGGGGATAAAGTATAATGTATGTTTGGAGCAGTAAATTGGCCGCCTTAGTATTTTTCATTGGAGTGTCTGAAGAATGTTCCTGGGAAATAAATTGTGTATTAAATACCATCTCGCGCTTGGGAAGTGTTTGCCGAAGTTTTTTTTTTTAATTTTAATCTATGATCGATGAAAGTATTTTCCCACGGTATTTGTTTTGCTTCAAGATTTTTTTACGAAACCTGCGCGAATATTCGGGAGTAATGCAAGGTGCGATTTATAATTTAGTTTCGGGGTATTTAGTGCAGCACTAACACACTCAAGGGGGAGATTTATAGTTACACTAAAAGAACTGCTACAACTTTTAACATAAGTAATGTTTTTCAAGACAATTCTGTATACGATAAATCATTTTATCGTCTCATCAGATACACATTTTAAAATGTAAAGGGTGTTGTAAACTTTGGTTAAGAATAAAAATTGTATTCGATGTTCACTACTATTTTGATATTTATGCAAGGAACTCGACACATTTACAGTGTTTTCTAACATTTATTTTAAGTTAGGCACACGCACAATATTAACAGTAATAACAATATATGATTCGCAATAGTATCGGTTAATCGAATTGACCGGCGTAATTCGAGGTAAGAAAAGGCCAGTCTCAAGTTCGTGGGAATCTTAGAAACGGATAAAGCGGCCGGCTTTAACTTTCGAGGTGAGCTTCCGCGAGAATTTATCGTCATTGGCCCGGTACAATGAGTTTAACTACTACATAAATTCACCCCGAGATCGGCCGGCGCGGTCTATTTCAAAGTTTCCTTACGAGTCCAATTTACAGTGGGAAAGTGGCAAATTTAAAACCGCCAGACCTATGGGAATATATAACCCGCGATATTGGCAGGCCTGTCGAAACTACCGACGTCTATTCACGCCGAGGATTATCTGCGCCCGATTCGCGATATCGATCCTTAATCCGTCACCCCTTTTTTTTCGCGCCAATAGCTCGTGAATCTTGCGCGCTCCAGTTCCAGTTCACCCATCGTTGATTTCGTGCTCTTTCTCCGCGGATATCCCTTGATTTCTTAAAACTTAAAATATACGCGAATACCGAAGTAACCGCTGCTCGGCCCTACGAGCTGTGCGCGCTTCGTTTAGCAGCGGAAAAGTCTCCAGCGAGAATTCTCTTGGAATTAAACGCTCCGCGAACCGAATTAATTCGATGAAGAAGATCGTGAACTTCGTTTGTCGACTACGCTATTTTTGATATACGAAAATATAATACTTCTGAATGGTGCACGTCGATATCGTGACTTTAACAACCACGAGTCCTCTTCGGAAAGAAATTCTTAGTATCCAGAAACGAAATTTTCCAGGCATCGATCGCAGCACCGTTAACCGGCATTGTGACGTGAGCCTTTGCCCGATGACAAACCATTCTCTCTGGTCAGCCAAATTGTTATCGCGTCTGTGGCCATTGTTCCGTACCCGTTACAGCATTCGTATCGTTCCTCAGCGTCGGTCCTGCAGCAGAATGCAATTCCCTATCGAATCAACCGTGCGATGTTGCCATTGACTGGCGACACCGTCCGCGGAGATACACAAATTTCGTGGCTAGCCGTCGAAACGTAACACAGAATCTGGGCCGTCATAGGCAACAGCAGGAACGATCACTGTACATGATCTTCCAAAAAAGAAGCGTTCAATATTTGCGTGGTACAGCAGAACGTGATGTAGCGAGTGAGAAAGCTGTGGTGAACGTTGGTCGAAAGTTTGACCATTTCTCAAGTATAAACATATTGGCATGTAGCATCATGATAGGCTTAGGTTAAACGAAAGGCTTTTCGATATGTATAGAAGGTGTCGCACTTCTTGGAATTTAATTTTACGTTCTATGTAACGCGTAATTATCGAACGACTCTTTCTCGAACACCCTGTATATTACGAACACCCCTCTCACACCTGCACGAGCATATTCCGATATCGATCGTCCTATACGTACACCAAACATTACACCTGTAACGGTCCCTCTACGCGGCGTATTGACCACTGACCTACATGCACTGACAACGGGCCGGCACACGGAGGTCCAGTATGTCGTTTTAGAGGTTCAAATGTATAACGCACTTACAGGAAGGAAATCGAATAAAATTAATTTGAAAAGGTATCCCTTAATATGATCCTTAGTTTACTCAGATGCTCAAGATGAACGAGATAATGAGAAGGGTAAACGTTGAAAATAATTCCTCTTTTCAAATAATAAAATAGTAGATGTGGGCCTAAGGGCTTTTGTATTACTCCTCTTGTCCTAAAGCTCAGTCAATGATGTTTATTCTGTCCAGAAATAAAGTAGTACTTTTATTAATAAAAGCATTTCAACTCTCCTGTGGAGTCCTTTAAGTTTGTTTACTAAAATAATAGATGTTCAACGATCTGAATGATTCGTTTAAGAACACCAGAGCTGCAACAGTATTTATATTCTATTATATCGAAAAATCCGGCGACATATCGCACGTCGAATTGGTTGCATATGCGGTACAAAGAATATATTCATCGTAGTAAGAACGAACCGAGGTCAGTGCCCGATAATGGAAAAAATAATTGGGTCGATAAATTGTCATTCTCTATCCGTAGCAGGAGAGAACGAGAAAGAGACAGAGAGAGAGAGAGAAGGAGAATCCGTTTTCCGCGGTTCGAGGCAGCAAAAATTTGCGGTCGGCAGCTTGGTCAGTCGTGAAAACGTATTTCGTGCGTCACAGTGGCATCGTATACACGGTAACCCACTGCGACTGGCGTATCACGTGCACAGCTGCATATGTACGATTTATACCATAACGCACAACGTGCGTATTGACCACTGACCCGGATACTGGTGCCATAGTGCCAGGCATCCGGCGATATTGAGTTAATATGGAGAGCCTCGCCGACGCCTCGTAACCGTTTAAACGCGATGTGCACCATTGACGCTTTGATAAGCCTCCTCCTTGAATTCACCTGGTTATATCTCACTGCGAACCAGATATTAACCTGGCTTTACAAACACCTTTTATCCCATTAGCGCATAAATCCAGCGGAACACTTCATCCCGAATAACGCGTTTCGTCGGATACATTGCGAGCGTGCATCGTGGATTTATGGGAAGCAGGATGGACGTGAAGATAAAGTTCATTATTACTTTCGCAACAAATTTGCGGCCACTGTATAACGGATATTACGGGAGTTTGCACGCATCTCGTAATTCTATTCGATAAAGTAAGACGTTAAATTGGTTTACGGGATATTCGATGTACGCGATGCATTAATTGCGTCCTTGTCCAACTAAAAGTGGTGGCTTAACCGTGCGTCCGATTCGATTACAGATACCGTCCCTCGCGTTTTAGCAGTGTGTTATTCGAGGACATTAACCGACACCGGCCGAGGCTCGTCGCCGAAACAACCTGCAACACAGGTTATAATTGCACAACGGGGCCATTAGCAGAGTGCTAGGAGCAATGGGCGTAGTGAAAACGTGCCTATAATTATCCATTTTTCGGGACTTCTCGCTTACATATTCTCGAACAGTCCTTCAAGATTATCTCATTCCAATAGATTGATAAATATTATCAATCGCCACGAGCATTATTATTATTATTTTAGAAATATATAGGCAGGCAAAATTGGACCGTCTCGTCTGAGACGTGAATTCCTAGTGATCGATAATATTTCTGAATTTATTATTACCCAAAACTCTATCTCTATAAGACCAGACGGAGACTCAAATAAGTGTGCGAATATCGTTCTGTGAGACCAAGAATCACTGCATGTTAATGATAATAATAATAAATAATAACAATAAGTAGATCCGCGCGGGCATCGTCTCGAAAGGCGAAGTTTCCGCGGCAATGGAGGTCACATCGTTCATTATGTATGCAAAGAAAATGGGAGGAGAGAAGGAGGGCTTCGTTAAGTCCAACCGGGACACCGTAGATAAGGGGGCCAGGTGGAGCCTGCGCCCGCGGAATTAATTCACATAATCCGCGTGGCTTCCCCGCTTCCAACCCCTTTTCTTCTCCTTTCTTACACGAACACGTGGCGACGTATTACGCCGGTCGCGAGGGGGGGGGGGGGGGGGCGAACGGAAGGAAAAAGTAGAAGCTGCGAAAAAGGGTTTAATTTCCTCGGCCATCGTATCAATGTCGCGACGCATCAAAGCCTTCGAGCTTCTTACCCGGGATCTTATCGCGAAGGATTAATCGAGGCTCCGTGTAGCGGACAACGATGGCCTCGAAGCAAAGACCGTCCTGATCTTACCAGGAAGAGATTACTCGAAGCTTTGATCTATTTGGTCAACGAGCTTCTCTTCATCCATCAAGTCTATATATATA
>JBCFXI010000958.1:0-88707 GCA_038496175.1 Ampulex compressa
ATATATATTTATTTGCTTAACAGAGCATCGATAACGGGGTTTTCTAAATATGTGCTCACTCAACTCACTTTTTTTAGACTATATACCTTTTAACATAAACGGACAAAATCGCATACATTTTGCATGTAAAAAACGTGAAAGATAAGCAAAATACGCATACATACGTACGTACCCTTGATTTTCTAACTTTTCATACAGTTGTATTTATTACGATCAAAATTCTAGAAGATATTATACTCCGTTTCTTTCTTTTGCACAATTATTGTTATCTAACAATGTTGATCACATTTTTATCGCGTGGCAAGACATTCTCGTTTCTTTTTTCTATAAATTTATGTGAATCAAAAAGTGTTATAAAAAATGATATATTAAATTGTTTTATGCTCTTAAGTAAATAAAATATCAAATTGTTTTACTTTAATTTTCCTGAAATGTATAGAGTAATCATTAGTCTCTTATATTCGTTTATGTTAAAAAATATATAGTCTATAAAAATTGAGTTTCCGACTTGGCGATCTATGTATTTATGCAATTGCATTTATGACGATTTCTTTCAATACAGAATTATTCTTATATGTCATATGCGTCGGAAGCCAGGGGTATTTTGTCGTTATATAATTCAAGTTTAATTTCGCATTCAGGTTTTAAACTTAAGAAATTACAGGGCAACACTATCGAGACTTTGTAATTAATAATAATTAAAACTACGCCTCAAAATACGTAACCTCCATAAAAATGAATGCCTCTGAAAATGTACAAAAATCATTCTTACCTAACCAATGTGCAAAATTACACAAGGAATAATATTTGTAATAGCCTGATTGAATTTCCCATGCTAGCACACGCTGAACAGGCAAATATTCCCCGAAAGTCAAACAATTCTCTTCAACCCTTTTTTGATAACTGGTAATCGAATCTTGAAATTCTTCATACGATTGGAATATTATCAATAAATGTAATATTCTATCGAGTAATGTTTATCTTTTTTAAGATAATGCACACAGTTCTCTTAATATTATTACCAGAAGGTATTTTCCTCTATACTAGATGTATATATTTATTTATTTATCTTTTCTTTTGATTTATTCTGATGAGATTGTAGGTTATTTATTATAGCTGATTAGTTATATGTTGGCTTAGTTTGTTATACTAATTGTCATTTATTACAACTGGATTCATAGTTTTTAATTGATTGGCGATACGTATATGTGTTGAGTGTGTACGTGTGACATAATGCTTTTGGGTTTAACTGAAACATTTGTAAAGGCAGAGAAGGAGTCGTGACGTTGATCTGGACGGCCATGAATACCACGGAATCCCGTGGTAGATTTTGAACGCAATACGATGTACCGGGTTGTCGAGAGTTAAATAATGACGAGTGTTTGTGTTTAAATTAACCCACAGTTTCATTACTCTACAAATCTTTACATAGATTCTGATCACACACACACGCGCGTGCGTGCGCACACACCTGATTTAATTGCATAGTATTCGGACTAATATCATACAATTTTTTCTATAAAAACTTATTTTATATAAGCTAATTCTATACACGAAACAAAATTATGTCCCATTGGTATTATTGCATAAGTTTGTGGCCAATTTAATAACAAAATTCAATAGATTAAATTGTAAAGAATACAATTTTAATAATCATAAAGAACTAATGTATTAATTATTTTTTTAACAGTAATAACATTAATAAGATTATGTTTTCCAGCGAAATATGAGTTTATAGATACCATTTTGAAAGGAAGAGCGCGGTTTACCTTGAAAAAAATTCGTGAGATCGATTTTGACAGCTTCTAAGAAATTCAAAATCTTGCCATCGAAACCATTCTGCAAATTCTGAACAAATGAAAATCTATAGTCGCAATATCTGGAGAATGATGGTGGGTACCGCAGAATTTTCCATTGCAACTCCTGCAGTTTCTGCATCGTCTGTTAAGCGACATATGGTCTACTACAATATTTTCGTGGCAGATGATGATGCCTGCTTGGTTCGCCGAAACTAGACATTTTTCCTGAACATCCACATCTGTTGTCATGATTTGCTCACAGTACTTATCCGCCGTGATACCACTTCGAAATCTGCCAAACCACTTTTTTCTTTTAACAGTCCGGAAAGCATATCCCCGGTTCAAGGAAACGCTCTGAATATTTTTTTATGCAGTCCTAACACTCACGTTTCTTCAAAATTTGCGTAACATTGCATACCACAAATGCTCCTTTTTGTTCTTCGTTTTGAAAAATTTCTTTTACACCCAAATCGACTTATCAAACGATGTCTGATATTAAAGTAACACATGGAAGTATTTCCTGTTCAGTGCATGCAATATGAGCCAACAAAAACAACAGTGACTTGTCATACAGTAAAATTTGCAGCATCTACGAAAATCAGGCACAAATTTATCCAATACATACATGGAGAAACTGCCTTATATTGGCGTCAAATAGTATTGATTTGAACGAAGAGATCATTATGACGCATCCGATAATCACCCTCTTGCTCACAAAAGCTTAAATGCAATTTCCCTCTGGCTAAATTCTCTATGCCATTATACAAGCCATAATGTTGGAGATTTGCAAATTATATAAGCAAATAAATTGTGAATAAAATCTCGGCTACTTTTCTCCATATCTCGAACTGTTTTGTTTGCTCACACTTCCAAAACTTCTGAACGGCCATTTTCCAATATTAAACATCTCAGAAAATATTTCAGCAAATACATATTGATATTTCTCTACTATGTATTAAACCAAATGATGAATCCTCAGAACTTTTTCAATAATTCTCCTGTTTAAACTAAATTAACTAGTCAATTTAACAACAATTGCATGCATGTTTATTATCTGGACAATTTTTGATTTGACTTAATTGACTTAATTGACAATTTGATTTAACTTAAATATAAAATTATTGCTATAGTAAGCGACCCACATCATTTCAGGTTGTCTAAATGAGCATAGCAGAATAAAAAGAACTTCACAAAAATCACGGTATAAAGAGTTAAAAATAATCCATTTATTTAGTACATAAAACATATTGTACTCACTGAAAAAGTCTTACTAAGCATGGGTCGAAAAATTAACTGTTTTTGATTTTTTTATATGTACGTATATATGTATATAAATATGATACAAACATATGTGTTGTACACTTTAGTATTTGAGTTATGGATAAAAGGCAATGCTCGAAGTGTATATCTTGTAGTTCAACACACGTCTTTTTACTCTTCACAACATTCTCCGCTTCGAAAAAAAAATGATTTCCATCGGTATCGTACTCTTCACCTCACTTGCTGAGCTTCTAACAATACATGATGATTATGGTCTTCACGAATAGCTTATTCGCACACTTTTTATAATTAATTCCCCATCCGGTCTTGTGGAGTTTTAAAGCCACTGTGAGTTATAGAGAATCAATGGTTCGCATCAAAAGCGGTTAGAAACGTCACCTAATTTGAGTAGGACTAATCTCTCACCTATCTTTTATAACTAACACAAAACATGTCAAATAAAATTATTTTCTAACAGTACATGGTGATTGTCCAGTCTTCACGAGCAGCTTATTCGCATACTTTTTATAAGTAATTTTCCATCTGGTCTCGTGAAGTTAGAATTCAATCGTCCAAATCGATATTAGACTGTGCACATTTGAATGCTTCGGACCAGTTACCCCAGGTTCCGATTTTTTTTTCTATGCCTTTTTTCTTACATACCGTTTATTGACAACATTAATTCCATAATGCTCCTATTATCAATTAAATTGCAATTATGATCTAATAATCTTTATTATTGAGCCACGCACCAAGTAGTCAAAAATGATTTGTTTCCGCACTTAAATTTCGATTTGGTCAACTGAATTCAAACTCCATAAGACAAGATGGAAAATTATTTATAAAAAGTATGCGAATAAGCTGCTCGTAAAGACTAAATAATCACCGTGTATTGTTAGAAAATAATTTCCTTTGACATATTTTGGTATAGTGAATAGAATGTTATAGTGAATAGTAAAATAGTGTTTGGGCTATAAGGCGATGAAAGGAGAGAGATTAAGACAGAGTGCGGGGTTCAGTTTCGGATGATGCGTGATTTGAAGAATGCACGTGACCAATGAGTGTGTGAATTCATACGAATAAGAACGAGTGCATGCAGAGACACTAGGGAAGAAAGGCGTAGCCCACAAAAGAGTTACAGAGAGTCGTAGAGAGCAGAGTCAGAGTCAGAGTACAGAGAGCAAAGTTAGAGTTAGAGTCAGAGAGCAGAGTGAAGAGCTATAATATAGAATAAGACTGTATCATAGTAATACCAATAAAGTATCTTTACTTATCAACACGAGTCGCTGGCGAAAAAATACATAAACCCAACCATTCCCATCAATCCTCATAGTATCAGTATCCGAAAGAATATGTATGCTTAATTGTTCGATGATGAATGAAAATCCTTCATAACATAAACAGACGAGAGCCTGGGCAGCATAATGATCAAAACAGTCGCCCGGAAAGCAAAGAATCTCCAGATTCGAGTCCCGGTGCAGCAACTCAACGGCTCAAACTTTTCCACAGCGCTTACACTTGGTGTCGGAAGTGGGATGGCGGCAGGATCCGATTCTCATAAAGGCCATCTTCGAAAGACGATACTATGACGATAGAAAAATTACGAGAAAAATCCAAGACGACGTAAAGACGGTGTTGGGCCGCTTAACCGTGGAGGCCGTCGGACGATACAAAGGCAACGTGAAGTGTGGGCTGAAGAAGTGCGCGAAGCTTGAACGCTCGGTGACACTCACACGCGAAGTAAGACGTAGACGAGGACAAAAATACTTTCGAAGGCGAATGCTTGAGCAGCATGGTCCAGTGTAGGATTGGGACTCCTCCATAATATAAATAGACGTTCGCGGGATGATTTGACCTGAGGGCCTGGGTAGCTCAGAAGTCGGAAGAGTTGCTCGAGAAAGCAAAAGGTCCTTGAGTTCGAATACCGGTTCAGCAATCCAGCGGTCCAAATTTTTCCGCGACGCCTACTTGATCGTGGAGTGTGAATGAGAGCCAATATTCATAATGAGCTGGGTTTGACTGGATTGTAGACAATACTTTCATAATTCATTTTTGTATATATCATATAACAACTTTATACCTGCTCTTTAAAACTTTTTTGGTTTACTCCCCAATTTCTAGTGATTATAGTTTTTAATATATTTATTCTTGGAACACATTAATTTTTGAGTGATTTAAGATGCGTGCCCTAGTTAAAGTTTTTATGAAAGTTTTTGATCTAGTACATTTTTATATTGGGTATTAGCAATTTCGAATTTCCAACGAAGAACTGCAAATTACCTGCTTAAGTATTTAATTTTCTATCTACTGAAGCGATTACTTTTATTTTATTCTTGAAAATTCATACTCAGTAATACATTCGTAGATTGTTGTAAGTTAAATTATAAATCGCGTGATTCATTGTTTATATACAATTCTTTCCTTCCTTTTCTTAAAGTATAGTCAGAGTATCGCAATGCCAGAGAGGTGAAATATAGTGGATTGGCAGCACGTATTCAGCAAAAATTGATTAACCATCGATAAATGTCCAATCCAGCAGTGATTCGAGGTTTGTAAAGACGAATTTGCTCGCCACTCACGGCAAACTCAGCATGAGATCGGATCATTAACGGTAAATATGGGAATTGCGCGCGTCTCGGTATACAGTCCAACATTGTGCCTTTGGAATGCATGCCACTGATAGCTTTATTGTTCTACCACACTGAAAACACAAATTCAGCAAGCGTACCGGAATATCGCGGATTAATCTTTTCTCTTCTACCGTTACGCTCGTATGACGGCATATTCCCACCACGGACGGTTGAACAAGCGATAAATCTTTTGCTTTAGATAATCTTATTGTATTGCGTGCACATTTTTTTAATCGACACATATGAATGAAAAGATGAAACGGATATCTTGGGTCGTTCGGTTGTTTTGATTTTATGGTTACCGGGTAATGTACAAGAGATAAAATCTCATAGAAACAATTTTAATGATACCGGTATTTGTTGGTTTTCTGTATCAGTTTATTAAGTTCTTTTATAAACATAATGCAAAAGACTCATTGTAAAGAAATAACCAGCAAGTTGTTTTTTTCTACAATTTTTTATTATATATGTAATATTTTCATATTTCATATTTCATAATTGCATATTTTTTCTCTATATTTACCATGAACATAAGATTTCGTCGACAAGAAGTTGATTCGTCGCAACGCGTTTGTGTCTTAGTATCCGAACTCTTATCGATAAGAGTATACAAGTTTTTCAAATTAAATTCACCCTTTTGCAAATCAAGTACTTTTACATATATATTATATTTAAAAAAACATCAAATAATGTTAATGACGTAGAAAAAATCAACAATGTTATTATAAATCATAAAATTACATAATTACACTTGGAGATGAAGGTATGTGTGAAAACTCTGTGCAGATCATTGAGTAATTCAATAATATTAATAATAGTTCAAGGAGAAGCATTTATTGACAGCAGCTGGTAACTTTACATACATATTCGTATATTGAATAATTATAACAATTGTAGACGCAACAGTTCCAATAGAATTCTTAATTACATCTACTAAATTGTGCCAATTTAAAGAATAAGCTAACATGTTTCTTGTACTAAGCTTGATGATGGAAAAGATTTCAGCATGGGAGAACATGGTGGTAGAAAAACTAAAGTGTGTCTTGTCGGACTAACAGGATCACGCACTTCTACGTCTTGTGGATACTTGCGTTGTTCAAAATCAACCAAACTTCGGCGAGATTATCGTCTTTCAAGTTCTGAAGTAATCTTCGAAGAAATTCGAAATATATTTTTTGTTTATTATACAATTAACATTATTTGATATTTTTTGAATATAATATATATGTAAAAGTACTTTATTTGCAAAAGGGTGAATTTAATTTGAAAAACCTGTATTAAAGTAATATAGCAAAAAATGTAATTTACGTACTTTCAATAATCACGTTATTTAGATGTGTTACAAGAAATATTCTGAAAGGTAAAATACTAAACATATTTCGTCAATTAATTTTCTTTGCTCAAAATGATTAATGCTTGACAGTTTAAACCATCTTTATTTTTCGCAATGTTTTTTTGACTTCTCACAAAAAACCCTAATGGGAGCAATTTACAAAGGGACCATAATATGCAGCGATAAGTTGGTTCGTGAGTTGCATACATGAAACATTTACATTTATCAGACGACAGCTTAACGGTCGCAGTAGATTGAATAAGTTGGAAGTGGAAAGAGATTCTCACAAGCCACACCCCAGGTAAAATAAAAGAACGACCGATGCATTTGAGAAACAATGTCTGTATAAAAGTTCCAAAATGCATGTACACGAACTTGCACATTATGCAGAAAGGTATTAAAGAACTTTTAACCCGTCTTACCTCCTTTGGCCATCTCTGG
Source organism: Ampulex compressa (assembly GCA_038496175.1). Lineage (NCBI taxonomy): Eukaryota > Metazoa > Arthropoda > Insecta > Hymenoptera > Ampulicidae > Ampulex > Ampulex compressa. Next base: position 7,464 of record JBCFXI010000958.1, read on the forward strand.
CGAAACAAGCCTCTGTACCCACAATTTATTTTTAAAAAGAAGTTAGGACCGTGGGATTTCTAATTACAATACTATACTGCCAAAGACAATGGAAGTTAATTAAAACGTAACGATTTCTCCTAACAAAAGTAAAAATGATAATACTTTTAATAAGTATTTACACATAACTAAACGTATAATTTAATCAGATTCTTTACAGATATAAGATTATAAACAATTTTCTGGAATTTTGTTAACACCGAGAAAGGAATGAAATATAGTAAGATATCACGAAATAAAATTTTCCAATAGAAAATAAAGTCTAAATAAGTTGTTAAAAATTATATTATACAAGATGATGTATTTTGATTAAGGCTTAATGAAATTGGACTTAATATATTTTAACATATTATATAACAATATGCAAACTTGTTATCTGCACCCTAGTATATAAATGGTTACAATGAACCATATAAATATAAATATATTATAATAAACTGTTGGCCGATGCATAATTCTTGTCTTTGTAAGTGCTAGATTAATTTTCTATTAACACCGACACAGTACAGATGAAAGGGAAAACAGCGTAACATAGTTTTATGCTACGTTTTCTCAGAAATACATATTTGACAATAGTACATTTCTCTCGATATACACCGATTTTAGAAAAAGAAAGTAAAAGGTATAACCATCAATGTTTGGCATCCATTCGCAACGCCGACAGAAATTCCAATTCTGACACAGGAACATCGTGACCTATTTACATATATAGCATCTCACTAGTTTGTTTACATGTATCTACATTTTGGAAAACAGTTTTTATTTTTTTTTGTTTCTTTACAGTCCTGTATTTTGGACGTAAACATTGCGGGCCTACTAACATTTGTTTCCCTCTCATAGAATTGTACCTTTTCTTTTTCATAGTAAACTTAAAGTGCTTTTATTCACTTTTATTGAAACGTTTAATCAAATGGCTTACACATATTTGTGAATTGCTTACACATATTTCTTCTTCCTTCTTAGATATTCTTATTATAATCTTTTTAAGATCCAAAAATAGCGAGAAAAGTTAATAATAAATCTTAGGTAAATGTTCCTTTTATCGCAACAATTTTCATTATAAAGAATATAGCCGATTCTACAAAATCCGAAAAAGGAAATGATTAAATAATTCAAGTAAGGAATATCTTACCGCACGATTAGATCAAAATAAAGTTATTCTATTATTTTACAATAACAAAGATTTTATGGCATTAAGATTAAAAAAATATGTTTTATTTCAAATGAATAAACTGTATTAGCCTTGTATAAATCAACTTATGAGTCATTATATATGAATATAACATGTTCTTATGTATAAAATGTGTATGAAAAACTCACACGTTTTTATTTTCATAATTGATCAAAAGCTCAATATGCCTACAAGAAAAGTAATAAGATTATCCACACAAAACTTATAGATGTCTATCATTACGATACGAAAATTGTAGCGGATCGAGGAAATCGTCGATAAAAAATAGACCCAAAAATATGGGGAGGTTCTACCAACCCCCGAGTTCCTACCGGGAATTACAAGGCAAGTTTGCAGATCTATTTAACCCTTTGACTGCTATGGACGCACATATGCGTCCGACGAAAGCTGACGGTTTAAACTATGGACGAAAATGCGCGTTCAGAAAAGGCTTTGGTTTCTTATTATAGCCGTGCATTCGACAATTGTTTCTATCATATATATCTAACACTTGTAAAAGCTACAGTTGGATTGATATATTGTAATATTACACTTGTGCTGCATACCACTTTTATATTATATTATCATTAGCACCTGCCAATACCTTAAACGTTTGCAGCAGTTTTAAAGAATTTGTTCCAAGAGACGACAGTGGCTTCGATAAAACGTCGGATTTGAGCGAGGATTACAATGCTAATATACAAGAAACGCACAAATATATTTCATCGTTGTCCGCTTTGGAAGATGAAAAACAGCATAGATATTGGGATAATTAGATATAGAAGAAAACATAAATGGCGGAGAATACTTAGTACGTCTATAGATGAGAAGGATTTAAATTCAGATTCCAATTTCGAGAAGAAGTATACAGTCCCCAGCAATCGCATCTGCGAGACGCGTGCCGCGAAGCGCATTCGACTTGGAACGATTTGCGGTCAAAGGATTAAGGAACAGGCAGCCCATCGCGCTCAGCCAGCAGCACGTGTAGATGTTCAGCTATTTGAACCTAAATCGAGGATTTGCTCAATCACATTGGTTACGCTCTCAAGGAACTAACAACACATTTGAAGGGAAACGGGAAAAATTTGTGGAAAGAAAAAATTGAATCAGACCCAGAACAGTTACTCTTGCAGTTATACCTGCAAAATCAAAAATGGGTCATCTTTTATAAATTGATAAATTGAAAAACAACTTTTACAAATTGATAAATTACATAAGATTATCTGGAATATTCGTTAAACCGGGAATCTAATAGTTTTACACGCATCTACGTCTCGTTAAATAATATACCAAGTTCATAATATACACCTGAAGAGTGTTCCCAGTAGAGCCGAAACGTCGGATATACACGAATTTGTTTTTATTACCCGCACGCGTGGTAAACAAAATTGCTCTTTAGAAGTTGAAAGATTTGTCGATAGTATACCGAATGACCAGGTAATATTTTATTTCTATTACAACGATTCTTATATCTCTGAACAAAACCCTCAACTATCACAACATGCACGATTAGATAATTCTCTCCGCTTTGTTTTCTTTATCTTCTCTCTGAATTACACCCCGCTATAATTCAGTGAAATTTACTACAGCAGCATGCTTAATAAAATTTTACTAGCAAAAAAAGGCGGACAACCGGTGGCATTAAGGATGATCGAAAAGCACATTTGCACGATGTCTCACAAAAGGAAAAATGTATATTTGTGTGTGTATCCCCTCTCTCTCTCTCCCTCTCTCCCCCTCTCCCTCTCTCTCTCTCTCGTATCCATGCTGAATCCTTAACCTGGCGAAGGTCGTGGTGTATCGGTGGTAGGCTGAGTGTCGCTGGATAGCAATGTTAAGTGACCTGTCCCGTGAGCAACTGCTGCTCCCAGATATGGTGGCGATTCCAAAGCACGTCACCAGATCGTACGAGGTTTTTGGACAGCGACTAGTTGGCTGGTATCACAGGATCAAGAGTCAAGGATCGAAAATTGAACACTTGCGATATAACAAACAATGTGTATATTTACAAACTGAATAACAAGAGTTGGTTATATATGAGTCGCTTAGTGTAACGGAACTTCTAGGATTGAAACGATTAGTGGCTACCTCTAGTTTCTGGGATCGCCTATCGGATTATATTGTAGTGTCGTTTGGTAGAAGTCTTTGATATTGTTCTTAGCTACCTCTGGTTTGAAGGATAGCCTAACGATGCGTACAAGGCGTGTTGTTGAGCTAGTATTCCCTTTCGCTGGAAGAACGTTGGCTATTTAACACTAAACCTACCTAAATCACTGAACCTATCGAATTTTTTTGCAGCGTGTGGATCGATAAGTTAATTTATTGACATTTTTCCTTCCTCCTCTTTTTCTTTAAGAATATATTTAGTACACCTAAATATGCCTGGGAAGTGGCTGGTAGGTTTAGTGTTAACTGGCATTGAAATGCTAATTTAATACGATAATGGCGCAGGGACAGGGCTGTCGGTGTCGTTCAAGGTTTTTTCCGTGTTTCAATTAATTTTGACCTGAACAAGTAGTTGTTCACCAGATGTCTTATGGTTATTTGACTAACTCATTACCTGTTCATGCTTTGATTAAATTTTCTTTAGAGTAATAAACCATCTAGTGATCACTTGCTCAGGCATTCCTTACCATTAATGCTTAATGCAGTAACAATATGTAACTTGGATATCAATAGGTACGAAATTTTATACTATACTCACGGTTATGCTCGATGGTACATCCTAATTTTTTAGGTATGTGCGTAAGAAAATTAGAATTTATTATACATAACAAAATTCTAATAAAACCGTGATATAAGTATAAAGAAGTATTGCAAGAAAAGGTAAATCGAATGTTTAATTAAAAATATTCGATAATTCCATCGTTACATATTTTAATTAACGTCAAAGCTTGGAAACACAGCTGCGAGCTATCCACCCACGATATCTTAGCTTTTAAGCAAATGAGAAACTACGCCTATAATCTCCATAAAGGCAAGTACAAATTAATTTGGGAATTAATTAAGCTATCGATATTTCTGCAAGTAGATATCGCCTGTTGGAAGTTGTGATACTTAATCAGTCGTATCTCGATTTTAGTCACGCAAGTAGGATCAGGTCTTGCTAGAAGGACGTCCAGTGAATTGTATAGCTAAAATCTGGAGTTTCCTTATGTCAGGCGATATGCTCTTAATATAATTCATATATTTAAGCAATTTCATTCTAAACCAATCCATTTTCAACCGTGCTACGATGTTTACACTCATATACACATGTAATAAATTACACGTAGTACATCGCTATATAGGAAAATTTCCAAAAACGTATATACCAAACTTTTCCTTTCCTTATATTATAGCGAGTATATTTTTCTATGTCAAAATAAAGATTATATACATATATACACGTACATTAAAGTATTTCCGTATGAAATTCCGTGTAAGCACTTTGCGTTTATAACAATTTTTAACAAAAATATTTCCATAAAAAACTGCTGTAAAGAATTTTCCATTGAATGTGTCCGATGGACTATCATAGATTATTGAAAACACTAAAAATTTCCAGTGTAACTGGTATTTCATTACATGAAAATCCAATACAGTTTTGGAATACTTCTATGGTAATTACAGACATGACGTAAATAGGAATCTAAAGGCAGCCCAATAAATAAAAATCCAGAATATTTAAACCAAGAAAAGCTAGGAGCGGGAGGGGGTATTTAGGCCCCAGAATTACATTTCCTTTATCAATTCATCGATCAATATAATTTTTTTTTATTTTGACGCTTACTGCTAACTTTACATAACTTAATACCAGTTTGTAATATAAACTGTGAACCACCAAATTTATAGTATACATGTCACATAGAAAATTCTCGAAAGGTACGATTAGAGCCGGGTGGAAATTTCTATTCACTAACAAGCGTAACTCTCAATCGATATAAAAGTTATTAAGAAACACTTCAATAGTTCAAATATAGGTATGTATTTAGAACTCGAAAAGAAATATTTTAGCAAGAACGCTCGTGTACTGTAAGAAGTAGATACTTTTAAATTTCTGAGGCAAAATATACAGAATATTATAGGTTTGATGTGCGACACACGTCGATTAACTTTTATATTAATTTACAGATACAAAAAATAGTGTAATACTTGCAAAATGTGTACCGCATAAGTTAGGATTTTTCACTAATGTTTTGTATAGTAACATAATTTATATGAATTATTTCTGACTTTTATGCATACATTTCGACTTAACTAATACCGTTGCATTTTTAATAAAAACTTCCAGAAATTAACGAAAATTAAAAAAATGAATGCTAACGGTTTGATTTTATCTGCAAATAAAACAACGTGCCCTTTAAGCGTTAATATCTCTACCTAAATATTGTTCTTGCGCTTGTTGCTAATAAATCAAGTAATTATTACGTTGCAAACATTTTTAGAATTTTTGTTTGCAGAAAATTTTATTTTGAAGTACTGTATCGTGGTATCGTAATAACTTGTTTTACAATAATTACTTACACACTCTTCACACAAAATTTAGACAATAATATATTATATATATAAAACGAAAAGTTTAAATAAATGTTTTTCGTTAAAGCAGAAGCGGTTTTTACAATAATTATAAAAATATGTACTCTTCCTTCACGCACTGCACGTTGAAACCTTATTTTAACTTCTTTCTTTAATTAACTGTATTTTGTCGTTCCTTATTCGTATAATTGTTGCCATTTAGGCCTTTGTCAATTTTATATATTGCTTTGTAATCAGGAATAATCTGTTTGTCATTAACACTTGTGCAAACGCTGAAAATTTCTAGGGCAGTTACTGAAGTTACATAACTCAAAAATAAATAATTGAAATAGTATACATATTCCCAGCAAATCAGTGTTTTCTTCATATTTTACAAACTAAACAAGATACGTAATTAGAAACATTCGTAATTGTTGATTCGTAATCTTACAAATATCATTAATTACACTTAAAAGAGATTCTCTTTTATGGTCTTAGAAATGCTGAAATTGAACGGCTCTTGACTACAGATTCCAATAAATCTATACCATAATCTAAGGACCTCTAATTCTACACTATATTTCTACATATTTAAACAAGCTAGGAAAAATAAAACGCACGTACAACACTGGATCGTATCAACGAAATAAAAAAAAATCCGTCAGTAGTTAACTTAATATGTTTCCAGCCCTTCGCATAAATTTGTTGCTGTTTAAAAAAATATTAACATACGAACAGCTTACTTTGATATGTATTCACGCAATATTTAATACATCTCTATAAATAAATACAGCAGTGGCTTACTGACCGTATTATTTGACTTAAGCAATTTACATTACATCATTAAAGTTTGTCGAAGTGCCAAGTATGCCAAGAATTTTGAGCGACGGCAGTACATCAAAACTTTCACCCACGCGTTGCATCCCAAATGTCTCGGTCACAGAACTCTACACGCCTATCCTCAATTACTTGGGCTTGGCCCGGATCGTATTAAGAGCTCCTGTGGGATTACAAAGTGGTTATCACCATGTCGCGTGTCGTGGACTATATCAGCTCCAATTAGGCGTGTATGCTATTTCCTCGAGTACAAGAGGGGCGTATCATGATTTCGATCGACGCAGATAGGATATATACACTTATCATTTCAAGCAGCACGACGTTCTACGTGAGCTTGATGGCGAATAAAAGCGGGCACATTCTCCATACTGTGGGAAAAAAAAGATAGTGGATGAAGAAACATGCGCGTTGCATCTTTTTTTATTTAAATTATTTGCAGCACTTCGATAGGCGAAAAGACGATGAATTGTAATATCCACGTCAAGTGTTTATTCATTTTCAGGATGTGTGGGCTATTCCTACAAATTTTTGATTTTACAATCCTTCGATGCTTTCTATACGACAGTCTCTTTTCGTCCCTTTCGCTGTGCGTAAATATTTGAATATCGAATTTTAAGCATAACTCAGCTATACTACAAACGTGAATATATATACTTGTATCTATTCACACGCGTGGAATTTCTTTAAGAAGTAATACAAGTATACAAGACACTAGAAGTAAATACTGCTCATTCTGTTTTTAGAATACACTCAAATTAAGTATCAGTTCCTTTAATTGGTACGCATGGTATCGCTTCATTACAAATCTTTATTTGACACCAAATATTTAATACTATCGCCAATTGTGACCTTAAAATTCAATTAATCATAAGTGATTTTTACATTAAAATAGTTTTCAGCCGTATTTATCTCATCATAAAAATAGGCAAGATTTTCAAAATAAAATATCTAGAAAATTCAAGAGGATTTTAATCCTTTGATAAATAAAAGCATATTTTATCATGTTTACAAATGAATCCGGTATACTTAAAGAAAAATTGCATTAATATATGTTCAAACATACTACACATTCTGTTAATCAATAAACAGTGTAATGTAATACGTGAATATATCGAGGAGAACATAAATTCGTACGCTTTTATCGGCAGCCCCACGGGGTCGTTTGGAACAAGGACGAGGACCATGAGCAATCAGAAGTAATTGGGGGATCGACAAACCGCCCGTGTGACGTCTTTAATCCTGGAAACGCGATTTTACCGCATTCAATATTGCGCATTACGAATGGATTACGACGCGTGGCACGCGACGAGCCGCGAATTAATTTCCGCCAGTGCACGAAATTAGTTAACCCTTGGACTTATTGTCAGAAAAAGCGGGCTCTAGCCACGGCAAGTTTACGAGCACCGAGGTTTTTGTCACGTACTCCGCCGTTCATAAGTATTAAGACACTCGCGGAAAGAGAGATAGGCCCGTAAAGATCGTTGTGTAATTATTATTATTAACCCATTATTCACTATTGACCCTTTATTGGGACGCTTGTTTTTTATTTATTTCTACCTAAGCAGTAGAACTTTCAGTTTCGATTGTTATACCTAAACGTTGTACTGAATGCTATAAAAGTTACAAACTCAATAAAAATATTTTTTCTCTGATTAGTTTACTGTTGGAAATGAATTAATTAATGCATTTTTTCTTGTTTGCACTTGAGTTTTGCATATAATGAATTAAGGATTGAGGATCGCTTTATCGTATGTATCTTAAGGGCATAAAGAAGTATTATATTTGATATTACAACAAAAGTCCCGGTAATTATGTACAATTAAATAAAATTGGAGTAATATAGAATACAATAAAAATCATCTTTGGTTAACATATCCGCAACGACTTTTAAGATCCTTATTTTATTAACAAATTTCACATTTTTATCATAGGTTTTTTAATTTTGTATATAGTTATTTCATGCCATACGTTATTTGAACGTTTCCATGAGTCAACCTAAAGGTTCGAGAAAGAAATTCTTGAAGCCTTTTTTTTATTTATTCTAATTGTTCGTTTTTACGCATTAATCTGCATAAATACAGGGTGCGTTGTTGATAAATCGAATACAATAGATAAGCATACTAATTAATTAACACAGGTATACGTATACTCTCGTTCTTCGATTTTTTTTTTTTAAAGCCAATATCAGTTTACCCAATTTCGTTTTACGTGTTGGAAAAGAAATTGTTACAATTTTTAACAGATTTACTATATTCCAGCGCGGACGTGTTTATCTAACGATACTACTTACGTCATTCTGACCTTTTTTGGTGCGTAGTGAATCTGTTTAAATTTGATTGTTCAAACTATAAAAAATGTATAATGTAATTTTTTTAAATATTTCCAAAAATTTAACCACAGATCCCTGGGTTGGCACGGAACCGAGTAATTCGCAAAAACTCAGAAAACAATGAGTATGATGAAAGAACATTCAAAATTATAATTAAACAATATAATCAAAAAATGTAATGCTCTAGATTTTTAAAGCGGGGTGTTTACCTGAAACAGAAACTACCCATCTTTTGTGTAGAAAAAAGGAGGAAGTCCCTAAAGATGGTCATGAAGTAATGCCCCGAATTTAGAATATATAAGGACAGTGCAATATCAGCCGATTAATATTATATTACGAAGAGAGAGATGAATTATAGAAAGATACGAATAGCTAAGAAATACGGATATATGCACTCTAATCCCCTCTGTTATTCCTTGGCTACAATTAATCTAATCATTTGTAATATGTGCCATTGGTATCACATAAATAATAAAACTAGAGTAGAACTTACATCTCCATTTTTTTTCAATATTAATGTGTGAAATAAATGTTTTTATAAGGTGTAAAACTTTGCTAAGGCCAGTTTTTTTAGGAATTTGGGGTTTTGCCATAAAGAACTAGTCATACATTTACGATTCAAAGTATTGCCCATTGGCGGCCACTTGTTTCTGGCAAAATTGTGCATCCAATATAACGCATGCGTGAATGGATGACTAGATAAATGTGTTCGAAGAGATGTTGTAAGAGGTTAAACAGAAATGTAACAATCGAAAGTTAAGTGCAGCCCAAGTACTTATGTCGTGCGCAAAGTTTTTTAAGTGGCGCTCGAGATATTTACTAGACAAAAGCATTTACAAGACAAAAGCAATCAGCGTACACCTCATGAAACGAGGTGTAATGCGTAGAGACAATTGCAGGACAGGGCGGCGATATTCAATGTAAGGTAAAATATTCGTTAAGGAATGATTAAGTGCAATAATGATAAGCGGAATTGAAAAAAATTTTATTTTTTATAATTTTATTATTACAATTTTATTGACTATCACGTTTATCTTAGATTTCTTAATCTTATTGCTGTTAGTTACATCTTAATTACGGTGTAAACCGTTAGATTCTTTGAAATATGCTCAAGTATTATAATTATATACAACTAAGAGTTTTCTTTATCTCTGATTGAGCAAGAACAAATAAACGACGAAAACTGATCGTTTATTTATTACGTTTCGTCTATCCTACCGAGAAGCTTTTGAAATACAAACAATCTAAGGGAAACAAGTAGTAAAAAACTATAAGGAACAACCATACCATAGTACAAAAATCATAAGGAAATAAAATAAAGTCGGGTAAGAGGAAAATTTTAGTCTTATGAATAAAAAATAAGCGAAAACTAAGAAGACTTATAACTACTAATAACTACAAAGTAAAGCGATTTTTTAAAGAAATGGCCGATCATTTTGATTGCTACAGTAGGTTCAGTATTAAACCAAAATCCACTTCAAAAGTCGGCTAACCTATATGAAAGGGCACGTGTGAACATCAGAATAAATGAAAATGTGAATTGATAAGTGTCAATAATAAAATTGATAAATCATTAGATCCACTGCGCAACCCTATGAAAGGAGGTTTGACCTGTCCGAAATTTAACGTCAAGTAGCGGTGCCATAAACGCCTTTATTGTGTACCCTCGATTCAGCCGTGGGTAGAAATACCACGGCAGATGTCCTCGAAATCGATCCTAGAAGTTCAGCCGCATTTTACGTCTTCCCCTACGCTTTCCTGTACTTGATCATGTTTGTGCAGCCGCGTTGACGTGTTTGGACGACCAGCGGCTAGCACGTTCATTGTCCAATATCGTCGATACGTTACGACAGTCGTAGCACGTAAAGACGTCGGTTCGCGCTAATGATAAGAATGCGCGGAAGATTTTGTCCGATTCAACTTTCAGATCTGTGTCAGAGAGATCCAAGGGTCGTCGTCTTTTCACGTGTTAAACTTTAAGCCTCAGGGAACGATTGTCGCCATATTTGCGACATTAAAAATATTCCAAGGAAATCGAATGCCTCCATGTTGGCGATATTATAAATATTCCAAGAAAATCGAATGTCACCATACAGGCGGCATGATGGGATGTTTGAAGAAATCTGTTCGGTTCGGTGGTTGTTGCACAGATTGAAACTATGGGCGATCGGCGATTGTTTCTGGACGTCACGCACGAGTTTTGACGCGCTCAGGAGCATTCTTCGCCGAGCATTGAGAGAAAATACACCGTTTTGTATACAGTACACGATAGTACAAATTTATAAATGCATACAACTCTATACATTACATACATACATCCATTCGTTTATTTCAATCCCCATTATTTTTCTATAATTTTTACTTGAGTATCTTTATGTGTGGATACATCTGTTCATATACTACTTATTATTACTGAAAATTATTTATGTATTTTTTCTCTCTCTAGTAATAAAGCAATAGATTTGTTAAAATACCTTCGATCTACTAGTCATTGTTATAGAAAAATGCGGTCGTTCTTTAAGAGTTAACATCGAAACAGGCGATATCTATTAGTGGTGTGCGTGTCGGGTAAAGTGAGTTCATTGTCAAATTAAAAATAATGATTTGTTTGTATTAATTGCTTTGTGAAGTTGCGTCAGTGCATATTATTATAGGACATATTTATTTAACGAAGTATTTCTCAGAGATCGTAAATGATATTTTATTCAAGTTTGCTTTACATATTATATTCAGAGCCAGTGGTCATGGGTATCGCTCATGGATACGTTAGTAATTGTAAGAGTATTTTGATGTACCACATGCGATTCAAATGAAAATAAATTGATAAGGACAGGTAATGATTCATGTAGTCTTAGCGAGCCTTATCCACACATTTATTTAATTCTGTATTTGATCTTATAAAGCTGGAAATTCAATCGACTAAACCGACTAGATTGTGTGAAATATCAGTGATTTATGGCCAATGTTGCGCAACCCAATAATTAAAATGAATATTAAATTCTAACTGTAAATTAAATTGATATTAAAAAATTATAAAGATTAAGGCGGTGAGTTAGACTATATTAAGAAGAATGGTGTGGAAAGAACAGACACTGGAGTGCCTGAACCAGGACACTTTTTTTCTACACCATTTTTCTTAATATGTTCTAACTCGCCACCATATTATTTATAATTTTCTAATATCAATTTAGTTCAAAGTTAGAATTTAGTATTCATTTTAACAATTCCGCGAAGCAATAGTAAGTATAAGTTACTAATATTTCACATAAAACGAGTCGATGTAGTCAACTAAATTTCTACCTCCATTAGACTAAATGGAAAATTTCTAAATGCATGGCTTACTAAGACCGCATGCATGATTACTTGTCCTTAATAAATTCCCGTACGAGAAATTAGGAGTACATGTAAAAATAATTTGATTTTCATTTATTTAAAAATTGTATTTTTTATTTATTTTACAAACATTCTACGACATTAATAACGGTAATGAGATATTATACCAACTGTATAGAATCATTAATTTAAATTCACAATTCACAATGAGTAAAAAAGATTTTTATACGAACAAATAATATTTATTTATTTATATTAACTCTATATTTGTTACTGCGCTAATAGAAATGAGTGGATATATTTTAATATTAATATTGTACAAATATTTGGCAATAAAAATATTTACATATCCGGGAATACACATATCATATCACACATATGTGGTGCGCGAAAATTTTTCATTCGAAAGGGATAATGCGTTGGAACAGTGCAGTTTTGGAGACAGACCGACGCGCCGACTGTCGCGCCATTATATGTATAAAGGGCATAAGAATTTCGAGTGCCCTATGGCCTCGAATGTATGTGTGTGTGTGTGTGTTTGGTGTGTGCTGCTGTATGCACGGGAGTTGCGAAAAGACAGTCGATGAACAGAGTCGGGAAAAGATAGTCAGAAAGGTCGGGCGCGAATAGTTAAGTAGTACGACGTAGAGAAGCTTGTTAAGAAGTGCGACGACTAGACTAATTTTCTCACTTTATATCCCATTATATCCGACTAGTGTCAATAGTTCTTGTATATATATATTATTTCTGTTAATAAACTATATATATATTATCAATTATAAATTCATTACACCACAATTTTTGGGGACTCGTCCGGGATTAACCAAATAAATAATTATACCACACATATATCCTTTATATGGTTGTATATTTGTTGTAAATATTGAAATCTTCAACAGAACCGGTTGACAATTTCCCTGTTTATAGCCATTTTCATGACTTTATACGGAAATTGATTATATATAAAAAGATGGTATTGATTTGCATAAACAGATATACTTAAAAATACTCTCGAGCTCAAGGCATTAGTATTGGCGGTGTAAGAAACAGATAGAAATACGATATTGATAAAACTATTTCCAGTCAGTGCACCTTTATTCAATGCTCGAACAAATTTTGTTGAAAAATCACCGGTTCAGATCTTACAGAAGCGTCACCCTTTCTAAAGCCAAGATATATCAGAGTTCTATTGAAAAGGAGGATCAAATTCCGGAAGTTTCAGCGCAATCGCAAAAGTTAACCGAATTCTGTTCGTTGCATTTGCTAGAAAATCTGCCCTGAAGGAAACGAATGTATCCAAGAATATGGCATCTTTTAGAATATAATATCGATTTCTTGCCGATCACATACATTCGATGGTCGATCTTTCACGAGGACACTTATCCCTCGAACTTTCGATGCCAGTACTGTCCAAAGAAGTGATGATAATATTAGCTCATGTGGGACAGTGTGTCCAAAGTTAAAAGCAATATCTCCAAACGACAATATTGAAGGATAATGCCATACCGCTTAGTACATTACAAGCTTTCTGCGCATCACCTAGAAGTCGAACTTGAACGACTTGGACTACTAAATAAAGAACACTTGAACAAGTCAATATGTAAGACTCGAATTCTCATGCTTGAGTTTATCGACACAATTAGCGTTAACGCTAAAGAAGGACCAAACCCTCGAAAATGATGAATTTCCAAATTTTTGTTCTAAATTGCAAATACTATTAAAGCACTATTATAGGAGTTTGCGTCGACTTTTGTTAAAATAAACAGATAAGTATATATGCTACTTTATTTTCCATCTATTTGAAAATTAATTTGTCTCACAAAAAAAAAGGATTTCTCTTATTTCGAAATTCTGCGTATAATACACTTATATTTGCAACCCATCAAATATGACGGATTTCAATATTTCAAAATTTGTTGCATTTATAAAAAATGGACAACCATATATCAAAAAATTCACATTCCCAGGGACCTATATTGCACTAGACAATCGCGATCGCAACTACTTTTCAATATCGAAGATGCAAATGACAATGTTTCTTTTTCTTTTATTCATTCGTTGCCTGTCGCAAGAAGGTTCGCGATACACTCTCACCTTGGACACGCTTCGACACGCGCTCATATAAATTAAATAGTCAAATTTTAATAAAACTAAAAAAAAAAGAAAAAAGCATTTTTTTAAATACTCATCAATTTGAGGGTTGTAGTAAAAATAAATATACTTTCACTACTTGTAATTCTTGTGCTAAAAATTATATGAATCTGTTATAAACACTCATTTTGTAACAAAAAGATGACGTTACATTTGTTAAGATGCTGTTACGTATAAAACACCAAAGTACCGGCAGAAAGTATTCATCACAAAGATCGCACGCCAATATTTCTGGAACGAATAATCTGGAAGAGAAAAATTTAACATTTATCCTTAAATATTAAAATACTTATTAAATTATTAAATAAGTATTAAATATTTATGGAAAATGGAGTAATATTCATATATCCGCAATGGCGCAATTGGATCTGAATAATACCCATTAAGGGAAACAAAAAATATATTCCATTTGTTTTATCGCATATTCTGTAATACTGTGCACATATTTACACATGCCATTACATACTATACTTGTAGTTTTTTAATGAGCCATCGTATTTAATCAATAATAATTCAATAAGTAACGCAACCTTCTGTTACACTGATGCAAAAATAATTGCAGTTCTTCTTGCTGAACATAATGATTAAAACTGTAATTATTTTTGCATTTACATATTATTTTCTACATATTACATCATAAATGTGTAACAATTTAGTAAACCGAATATTTTCTCAATGTAAAAATGCGTAAATTTATTACAGCATAGGATGTGTTCTACGTAATATACAAGGAGAATAATCTAAAACAATCAAGAAATGATACTTAATGTAAAAGTACGTACATAAGAATGATCAAAATAATTATATCAATCAACGAAAGTTAATTGTGGCTTAAATGATCAAGATTCATAATCACCATCATATCAAGGAAAGTCCCCCAAACCATTACTACTTCCACGAAAATTCTTAATTTTTTTTAATTTAAAAAATTTTCTAAAGTTAAATTCAAATTAATTTTTTTAATTTGCATACATTAATCCGGTAAAAGATAATAAGGATAATAAGACACAAAAATATAAAAACAAAATCGTAAATGCAATTTATGTTATCCGGATATACACAATAGTAGGATGCAAAATTCGAATACCGCTAGCTCTTGTGATTTAGATCTTTTTTGGAAAAATCTAATTCTTCGATAAAACAAAACAGGCGTTCGTGGGAAGATAGTACCAGGGGACCTGAGTATCTCAGGTGATAGAACAGTCACTCGGCTAGAAAGAAGTCCCAGGTTCAATCTCTGATCTATTCTCCCACGATTCGAATTTATTCTAAAAACTCTACGGTTCTATTCTAATTACACCGTACTTGAAATGAAAACTTAGGGAGACCAAAGTTGCTCTATTAACCCTTCATAATGCACAGTAACTTCAACGTAGGGCGGAGTTGTCTAATGCATACTGATCACCGTACCGGCTATTTTTTTTGGTAACTAATTACTATTTGCGATTTATGGTAGTGAAAGTATAAAGGGTGTATGGAGTGAGTAATGTGAAACACAACTTGTGTTATCTCAAATGATTTTGCGTCAACATGTAGAAACCAGAATATTTCAAGTAAACTTGATGCAAATTTTAACCAAATATTTTAAGACAATTTTCAATAAAATGGTATAATTGTTTCTTACATTCGTGTTTTCTTTGAAATATATTTAATATACCGTCCTTATAGTAAGTTTATAATATAATATATATCATTTTTACGTTAGATAAACCCTATCTTTACGTCTTCTAAAATTATTCAACTCGCTCTATTAATTTTATTTTATACGTAGAATGTTTATTTAGAGGGTTTCTGCAAAGATAACTGTATTTACAATCAACGATTTTAGTAAAAATGTTTGTTGTTTAATAGACATATCAAAAATTCCCTTTTGGCAACTCTCTCCTATGATTTCGTTTACATGCTTTGTTCTAATTCAACTATTATCTTATTCCAGATTTGTAAATTATTATAAGTTAAAAAATTTCCATCAGTAAAACGATCTACACCGGTCAAGCGATTTTTTCTTATATATAACACTTTCCTTACCATTTACAGTCATAAGATTGAGCAAAAGAGTGGATCAAAATATGATCAGAGTATCGCAATGTACAAATATAGTGTTGATTAAAGAAGATAAAAAGAAAAGAATTTTCAAATTAAAACAATGCCGTTTAAGCCCACTTCGAATAAATGATTGAAACAAAGGAAATAATACAAATCAACACTTACTGGGAGCGATATTCGAACCGCTGGCAGTCTATTAGACATTTTGCAAAACTGCGCGCGCTCGTTCCTAGTCGGCACACTCAGAGCTGCATCCACACAAAAGAAAAAAAAAAAGTCAGTTATCAGATCGCAATATCGCCGTCGCTTTCGTCGTGGACAAACTGCGCTATTACAGGTTTTTCAAATTAAATTCACTCTTTTGGGAATCAACTACTTTTACATATATATTATATTTACAAGCTATCAAATAATGTTAATTGCACACTAAGGAATCCGAAATTTTATTATAATTCATACAATTACATAATTAGATATGGGGATAAAGGTATATACGAAAACGTGTGCAGATAATTCAGTAATTCAATAATAATAATAATTTAAGGAGAACCGTTTAAAAAGTAGTTTATATGTTCATATGTATTGTATGTATGTACATATAACCTAGTCTATAAACGATTCTCCTTGAATTATTATTATTATTAAATTACTGAATTATCTCCACACAATTTTCATGCATAACATACCTCCATCTCTACATGTAATTATATGAACTATAATAAAATTCTTTATTTCTTACTGCATAATTAAGATTATTTGATGTTTTTTATTATATATGATTAAATATATGATTTGCAAAAGGGTGAATTTAATTTTATAAACCTGTAACTCTCCATGTATTCTTCCCTGAAGAAAGCATCCTTGTACGTTATCGCCCTTTGAGCATGCCGTAACTACGCGTAGTTTTTGGCTTCTCTTATATTGCTATTTAAGTATCTATCGACATCTCTCACGATTCGATCAATTAAACCAGTGCTTCTCAAGTTTCTCCCCGCTATAAAATGTTTAAATCGGGAGCCTCTCGCACTATCCACGCCCCTTGCTAAAATTGTTTTCAGTAATGGACAATACACACGGTACACGCAGATATATTAATTAAATGTGCTGAAAACATATTATACATTTTATGAAAAATTAAAATCTGTAAAATATATTTCCTTTAAAAGAATAGAGCATTATCAAAAAATGCAGTGTAGAACAATGTACATAAATTTGTTTAATTGTTATATATATGGAATAATTAGAAGTCGACGAGAAGTCGGGACAAAAACGGCTTGGCACGAAACGTGTCGAGCAGGATTAATTTACAATATATGAGGGATGTAAAAAACAAAACTGGCAGTGTCCATATGATCTAAGTAACGATAACAAGTTAAAGGTTGTAACATTTAACAACTCTCAGGTAGAAGATGTGATCAACAGTTTGAGAAACACTGGATCAACCGACTACATACTTATGTTTGCTCGAATAATGTTCACATTTACTGATATCGTCAATATCCTGCAATACATTTTCCGCGCAAGTTGCTGTTTCAGTTTTGCTCGGGAAAAGCATTGCCTTGCATGTGAATTATAAAGTGCGAGAGAATTCAATCGTGTGCTCAACTGAAGTACTGAATGGAAAGAATGAAGCTGAATGACATTTGCGTGTGTACATGTATGTGCGTCACGTATATATGAATATATGTGTGAACGGGATCATTTAGTTATTTGTTTTGACATAATTTACTAATTTTGTATAGGAATACGTAGTAATCGGAACTACCCTACAGTATTGTACCTCTAATAAATAGATCTTATACTCCAGAAAAACATCATCACATCAATGTCAGGTATCAAAGCAGTTTTCTCATCTTCAGTTTTTATTTTAATAAAAACGCATAGAATTGTAAAGCGTACAAAATTTGTGCGTATGATCTGTTATGAATAATACCTCAAACTTATTGCTTAATAATATTTTCAACTACGTTTTCTCATGTTATCATGTAAACAATTGTTAGTCCAAAACATTCATTGAAAACAGTTTTGTGGTTTTCAACGTAAATCAGCATACTCTGGGCAAAAACAAGCAACAAAGAAATTATGAAAATCGTTATTGCTTGTTTTATTTTCAAAACTATTAACAATATTTTCATCTTTGATGTTAGACGCTAGAAACATTCATTCAATACTTAAATAGCAAAGATCGAATTATCGAAAATTCTTAATTTTAAAAATTAAGTTCTGTTAACGAAATTCAAACTATCTATAAAAAAAAAAATTGTTGGTCTAAAACGAAAATCGTATTATCCGCAATTCATTGAGATTAAATTCGGGCTTAAGTTTCCTGTAAAGTAAGTTTGAACATAACTGCTAAAGAATAAGCCAAATGTTCAATATTTCCTTAACCTTTTTTTCCACGTTAAATATTATTTAGTCAAACTTTCACACATTATCCTAATAAATGTTATTTATATATAATCATCATTTTCTTACATATTAGTTAATCATTTTTTTGGTTGATCAAACTTCAAATGTAACTTCCCGAAATCTGGTCATGCAAATTTGCCTTTTTTCCCCAAATTCCTGATGCTTAACAAATATTATCGTCGTAGATGTTCTAAATGTGTCAATATACTTAACTTAACGTCGTCGATTAAATCACATGGTTATTCAATATCTTAATTAATGTCAACAGATTCCAATATTACGCACATAATAATTATAAGGGTAAACCAGAGAGATCTGATGCTTTTAATTATAATTACCAGACCTCGATTAATTACTAAGCATAATAAAAGCATGTGTTTAGGATGTCAAAAAAAAAAAGACACCGCAAAATTTTTCCATTGCAATATGGACCACGCGGTGAAAAACTACAAATGGGGAAACGGATAAATATACAAATTATTTTTACTATTGTTTATATTATATTTTTAATCACACGTGCAAGATTAAAAACTATCCTATATTCGCAAAATTATATGTTGATTAAAACTGAAAAAAGAAGTGTCAGCGAAGATATTAAAAAGCTTAATAAATAAGTATTAGTTATATATTTTAAATATCTAAAACCGGTCCATACGTACATGGTTTTAACAAGAGCTAAAAATTGTTGGCTATTTAGTATCAATAATACAATACACACAATGTATCAATAATACAATATACAGCAATGTGTAAGTACGGCAATTCATCAAACAGCAATCATCCTGAACTTTTATCTACCACTGCACGTTTATAAAATCATCAGAACTCTCTGGCTTGCCCTGTATCGCCATTACAGGATAACGCGAAATCGCAACCATCGAACGATATTAATAATTGACAAATGGTAAAAGAACGAAGGAGACGTACCTTGAGGGCAGGAAGGACCGCGGCGGGGTCTGAGGGGGTCCGGGCCGAGGACGCCTGATTCGTTGCCCCGTAACTCAGCTGATGCTGATAACTGCTGAGGATCTTCTTGTGAGCACTGGCCTGAGCTCTATAAGCCGACACCGATAACTTCATTTCTTCCTGTTCCCGATAATGGGCACGGTTCCCACGTGGCTCGGTTCGAGGCGCATCCTCGTTCCTTTCGTGTCGTCCTTAAGCCCACTACCACTACTCAAATGGCGGATATTTCCGTTGGAAATGTTCCTCGTTTCGAAAGCAAAACGAAGCGGCTATTTTACGACGTACTATAACCGCGGAATTGTTCCTTTTTCTTCTTTAGGGATTCGCGTTTTTACCTCTTTGGAAGGATTGGTGGGAGGAGGAGGGGAGGGCAACGATCACGGAGGCTCCGCGCCTAATTAATCTTCCTTTATGCCCCTATTTCTCACCGACGACCGCCTCTCTCACTCCACGCCCATTTTTTCGCCCTCCGCGCCACCCACCGCTTTTCCCCCTTTCTTCTAATCGACCCTCGCTCGCTTTCGCCGGTCCTTTCCCTCTTATCGAATATGAACGGCTGTTTTTGTCAAGGTATTTCCTGCCACCTATTTCCTCCTGGCTTCACGACGTTGTATCACTCACGCGGATTTGCTCGAGTCCTTCGAAGGGACACATCTTCCGTTCATATTATCCTCGTGATCGCATCACCACCGCGGGTTGAGCTACGACCGAATTACTCAAAACGCATCTGCTTTATTAGCGGTTTGATTTGATTGTTAGCAATTCTTCACTGAATGAGGAGGGGGGGGGGGGATAGGAGGTGAGCGTGTGCTTTCTTTCCTTCTCTCTTTCCGTTTGTCTATCTCTGCTCCTCTCTTCCTTTCTCTCACTTTCTCTCTCTTTCTCTTTCTATGTTTTCCTCGGCCACTATCTATTTCTATTCTACTACTAATTTCCCCCGAGAAACTCAACTGCGAGAGTACGAGACCTCCTACCTCTCCTGTTTCCCCCTTTCAATTCCTTCTCTCCGGCTTCTCGACCATCCCCTGACTTCCCAAAAATCGTTTCTAGGTAGTCCAATATAGATGTCGAGCGGCAGACGCTTCCGCGAATCCCCTTTGCGAACCAGCCGGATATATCCGGATGAGACCTTTCAGTGGACCGAGGATATCGATCGCGGCCGTAATCTCTTTTCCACTCGTTCCTCTTCTTCCTCGTGATTCGACACGATAGCCACGCCGTTTCGTACTCGGAGTACTTCGCCTATCAGAGACGTACAACACCGCTCCCTTCTTGTTGACGGAGAGATTTATATGCCGTGCTCTCTATGCGGCCCTTGCAGCGCCGGTCTCCCTTCCCTAAACCAGCCCTCGATGACCTCAGACTTGCCTTTCCTGCGTAAACCTCCCATAAATACGTCTCTTTCCTATCGTCGCCAGTAACGTCTAGTCACATCTACTCGATTAACTTTCAGGAATCAACGTGGCGAATGTCGAGGAGCGGTGCTCATCGAACACTGCGGAAGGTAAAACGCTTTCACAGGTGTACTTATATATACATATATATTCTCTTATGGATTTAAGGGAGATTTGTTCAAAGTTCCTCGACGCACGGTTTATTCTAACAAGTTGGCGCGACGAGCGGATCTATCGACAGGGCGCGAAGTCCTTCGAAGTCTTCTTTCTGTTCTTTTTTATTCTGTGCCGGCTTAAACTGTGGAATCGCTTGCCGGTGTTCATCGAAAGTCGTAAGTCCAAGAGACGCTGGCCGAAGAGACCCGGATATGCCTTTCGCGCGGAGGCGAGTCCACGAGAGAAGAAACGTCTCTCCTCGTTGATCCTTGTTTCTTTATGCCTCTCCTCACTCGGACGACTTCTACGCACTTGCCGGCCCTTCGGCAATCTGCCGCACTGTCGGATCGATTTTATACCAGGCACCGCGGCACCGAAGTACGAAAAGGATCGAGCATGGTGTGCAGGATGTCCTCGAAGAACCATTGGACGTCGTTGAGGCTTGATCCTTCGAGGTCGAGCTCGAGAGCGCGCGATGCTCTCCGTATCCCGTTGCTCTTCGCGGTTAAAACGTCTCGCTGCTGATCAACAAGCGGTACGTGCCATGGCCACGTGAGATCACCTCATGATTACGATCGATCGGAGGAAGAGCCTGGCACTTCGTTAAGGCGAAGAGAGACCTGGAGCTGATCGGGGAGTTGAATTTTGTGCACGAACAACACTTCACGAATTGGTCACGATGAATACCGCACGGAAGCGCGCAGAATTGTTCGACTTGTTATAATCAAAGACACGGCGGCATCGTTGTACACCCGTCCTCGGCGCGACAAGTCCTGTTGCGACACGGTAGAGTAATGATTCTCGTGCATTTTTCAAAGGAATACCTGGAAACGAGAGGATCACCGGGCTTCTGACGGATGGAAGGATATCACAGCTACGCTCGTAAATAAACGTCTGTGCATGGAAACAATCGCGGACGGGGTGACGCGTCTTATCTAACTGTACCACGCGGCCAAGAGGAACGTTCCAAAGCTGACAGACCAAAACCGACGATAACCGACATTACGACCTTCCCTCCTCGTCGGTCGATATCGAAATTACACCAGGCAACGACCTGGCGAGCATCGATAACGTTCAATCTCGATGCGCCCGAAGATTGGAAATTGGCCCTTTCCGCACATCGAAACCGGAAAACAAAGTGTCCCGCGGAACTTTCCCGAGGGCCAAAGATGAAAACGCTGCGGGAAAAAACGTGGACAACGACGGTCGTGGCGGAGCGTGTAATCAGCTTAATGGAAGATCGGTGTTCCCTCTGGCACGTTGCATTCCATGGAATAGGGCACGGATTCGGACGGTGCGTCGAGGATGTGCGTGGATGCACTCTCGATTCGTCGAATTCAAAGGTAAACCTGGGTTTTCGTCGCCCGTTGTTCGTCACGAAATGGGTGCGCGGTAGGAAAAGAGAAAAGTCGGTCGAAACGTTGGCAGAACGACGCGTAGCGTCCGTGGCTCGAGCATAACTGGATTACCGCTACCAACGACACCGTGCATCCGGACATCGACTAACCACCACGAGGTTCGGTGAGTGCGCTCTATATTCACCCTCCGCTATAACTGGATTAAATATTATCATAAACTGAGCGCGTGAGCGGTATACTCGTGCAGGGGTAACCCGACGCCGAGTATTGTACTTCGCGCCTAGGAAATGTATTGGGTTATATCTGGTGTCGCTTAAACCGATGCGATTCGAATTTCTTCTAGATTCGATGTTCTTCCGGTAGTTTGATGTTGAGTCTAGTGTCATCTTACACCGTGAAAACGAGGTTAACCATCTATTAATTCATGGTAAATTAAAAGTAATGATGCGTTCACGTGTTTCATCTTGAGTCAGCTAATGTTTCCTTCAAGATTTGGAGATCGTTGTTGATGAGAATGTTAATCTATAAGTAATTCTTCCCCTTATATCCAACTTTCTTTTTACGCTTGAAACGTGATGTTGTACAGAAACAGAGATTGAGCCAAGGTGTCAGAATTCGAGAGAAGGGTTGGTTATAGAAGGTTAAAAACGAATGTAACTAACGAATGTTTGTATAATTACCGTAAAGTACCATTCTAACTTACTATGATGCATGAATATCGGTAGACATAATAGTGGATTATGATCGAAAAGGATGAACAAAATGTTACTTTAAAATTACGTTAGGTTACACAGAAGACTGTCGTTAGCTGCAATGTACAACAGCAGCGACAGATATCGTCATAATAAAACACTAATTACACTGAAACAAAAATTGGAACATACAAACATGAAATTACGTAAGTAGAAGTACTTTTATCTGCCATCTTCTTAAAGTGATAGCGTATTATATATTTACTCGATGGCTATCAGATCGGTTGCTTCTGGCCGAAAGTTGATGCTTTGGGACGAAAGGAAGAGTCAAACTCCGTATTTCCTTGCAACGATATGAAATAAGTCATTACGATTTTTGCATCGGATTTAATTTCATAAAGATTTTCACGTTGAAGCGCAGAATTTTGAAACTTTGGTAATTGTAGAACTTTGAGACGAGGTATTTACTTAGATTTTACATGATATTGTTATAGCGTGTGGGCCAATGTATTAATGTATCGAAACTTCTTCTTTGTCCTCTTTTTCTTTAAGTATATATTTAGTACACCTAAATATCGCGTGAATAGTGGTTGGTATTCTTAGTGTTAACCCACCGAGAGTGTTAATTAAATATAACGTGCAAAGAATAGCAGTGCAGTTTTGATACACCTTCCCTAAGCATATATTGACTATTTGTTATCTTTTATAGAAAATGAAAGAATTTACTCGTGTTATTCAACGTACATGTATCAGTTCCAGTATAGACCGGTATGTACAGTGTGTAAAAATTACCTATAAGATTAGTAAGAAGTAATCATGTGAAAGAAACATCTCATGTAACGTTTATGAATATCATCCAACGTGGCTAGAATCGAAGGATATTCAACCGTAAGTATTAATGACAGTTTCTGTTCGAATGAATATAAATAAGCGAATAAAGAAAAATCAGAAACCTATTTGTAGTTTGCCTGAAAATTATATTGAATAAGGTTGTAATGACATTATGCACAATGATTTTATAATAATAACGTACAATGCCATTCAATCCAAGAAAATTTGGCTCCCTAACAGTGCATTGCCAAGAAACAGACAGAGGTCGTTGGTCTGAGAACACGCAGGACTCGTGGACGTGGTATCGGACGCGGAAGAGGAGAGGACGATTTGGAAGGTGGAGGGAGAAAGCCGGAAAGACATTAGAGTCGTAGAGGCAAGTCGCGAAAACGACAATACATCGCAAAAGTCGCAGAGAGATTATAGATTAATTATGAGCCAGTTTTCATATTAATTCTCTCTTTTTTTAAATAATTCTGTATTAAACAATAATAAATACCACATTATTAAAAGCTAAGTTACTAAAAAAAAAGACACTAAAATAAAAAGATGACGATAGTCACAAATTGAATGTAAATCTGACAACTTTGTGTGCATAAAATTAATTAATTAGCAGAATTCGCGCATGCATATACATATACACGTGTTATTTAATTAAAAAGAAAATAAAGCTTATATCCGCAATAGTTTGTAAGAAGTTCCTGTAACATCATATATAGAGCACCCAGTACATAGTGGTACATTAGCGAAACCAAGAAATATTAAATTGTAACACTCATTTCAGACGTTTCATTTCAGACGTATGTGCAATCAAAACGTTGAATTCATTGCTTACTGTAAATCAATTGACAATCCTATAATGCTTTAGAGCTCTTTTATTATAACATATATGACTATTAACACAAAGTGTTAATGAAAACACAAAGTGTTTGGCGTTTTACCAATAATCAGAGAAACTGAAATCGCGATATATTTTTCAATTCTTAAGAATTACATTAAAATATTTAATACTTTTTAAACTGAATGTAGACGAACTGCAAAATTTAACTTTGCAGAACATCTGTCTTAAACGAAACATGGTTAATAAGTGCTATTCATTTCGGAGCCATGCTACGCGTTAAAGTATTTAAGGATATAAAAGAGTATCAAGGTAAAGATGGGAAAGGTTTTTTCCATTTGGTCAATAAGTCGATAATGTTAAAATAAACCTCGATATGCCTGGGGGAGATAGCACAGCTAAGCTGCCGAAGACTATTATTGTACAACATTGTGGCGAAATTATATCGGCGGAAAAACAGTTACGAATTATGCGTAATGCCGCAAAGCAACGGCTTTGCATTTGCCGCCTTATCCATTGTAGAAAGGCTAAGAAAACTGCGCAATATATAGATCGCACTAAAAGCACATTATGAGATAAAATGCATAAGACTTCGCACCCGGAATCCGACTCGTGAATGTGCACTTTCAGTTAAGCTTTGTCCCAGGATGCCAGCTCGTTCTATCAACCGCATAGAGTAGTATTTGGAATCGATTTTATGCGAAGATTCTTAAAAAAAATAATAATAATGAATCGTTCGTATCAATATTAATTCCATTTATACCAATTTTAAACTCCTGTTCTTTATTGCACTAACTCATGTAACAAATTAGAATAGTAAAAATTGATAGAATGGAAGGTAAATACATATTTTATATTTGTGTTTTTATTTATTTCAACGATATTCTTAACCAATGCCCATTAAATAAGAGAAAGGTTTGTTTAAAAAATGTCTTACGAGCCTGCAATAAAGAAAATAAGAACACGATAAGAAGTGCCTAAATATCTAATCATTCTTACAAGAATTATTTGTAATATCAAGGAACAGAATACTTATAAAAGCAATATTTACATTAACTTTTTCTGATGTCTTTATGCAGTGCATTCAGTTTTGCAATTAGTTCCCCGTGTTGAGGAAGACCCTCTACATGTATATATAAGTTTTCCAAAGAGAGGCGTAAGATACTTGTTGTTATAGCTGTTGATTTACATCACGAATACCTAACTATTATTTCAAAGTTATCAGAGGCGATTTTTGTAACTACGGTAAGATATCTAATAAAACAATCTAAAGAAAAATGTTTTCTCTGCATAAAAATTCAAACAATTTTTAAAACGTTGCTTTAAAGTAAACGCAATATAATGTATAACAAAATGCATTTCTTTTGTAAACAAAATTCTGGTATTCATAACAATCCTAGTGAATTAATCAAATATTGTGTTTTGTCTATATTATCGCTTTGTTTTCTTAAAGCACGTTTTCTCGTCAAAAGTGCTACAATAAAAAAAGAACGATCATTGGCTTGCATATGAAGTCATATTCAATAAGAAACGTGCATGATGTGTATAAATATTTTATTATCATTAGTTTGCATACTTCAAAACACTTTTTAATCAATTTAAATGAGTAAATTAATTCCGATATGTAATTGTGATATTCAAATATGTTGATTTACTTGGTCATATACAATGTTATTATCAGTCCTTGTACAATAATAAATACCAGTACAATGATTTATAAAAGTTTAAATTACTCGTCAAACTTTAATACCTCTCAACGAAGGTAACAGTTTATTAGTATAAGTACATATTTTACTATACCAAATTATTTAAAATGATAAAGCTAATGGATTCATTATTAATTGATTATTTTATAAGACAATCACGATTAGAGTTTAAAATAACCACTTACTTATTAAGCAAGTAATTATTAACCAAAATCATCAGGAACGTCATAAGACATGACCGATACGTAATAATACCTACACTTTTGCCACAAACATTTACAGCTGCAAGTCGTTCCAAAAGTACATTCTTATCCTCTCGACATACAAATAAAACGGAATTTGATGCGACCGAAATATACTATTTCATTCAGCTCAACTGAGCGGTTACATGCAATCTAAGAAACTGAACGTTTTATTTTGAAATTTGGATCGTTATATAAAATTTAATCAGGTTGATATATAACGTTTATGGAAAACGTTCATTTATTATTTTTACTAAACTCAAGTACTGTCCAGTATGGTATTCGTCGTCCAGATCACTGCTATACTGAGTACTGCTTTAAATGTGCTTCTTTCTGATTTACCGATTTGTGGAAGCAACTTTGTTATCGGCACTGATGAAAAGGTGGGAGGGTAGAGCATCTTAAACACTGTAAACAAATCAGAATCGACGCACGAGTGAAGCAACTGAGTAACCTAACAATATACTTCACGGTGTCCGCAGGAAACAGCTCTTAACGAGTTAGACTCGACAAAGTCTACAATGCTACAAGAAATGATTGACGACTCCAACTCGTTATTGTATGTCAAGGAGTTAAGTATCCGCCGGAACATTGCAACACATAATTAAGGTGTAAGAATATATTTTTATATGAACATTCATAACCACAAATGGTTTGAAAAGTACACTCCTAAGCCGATGCTATCGAACCGTGAGCCACGGTATAATAGGTACGTATATGCGCCTGACAAAGACGTAATGCTCTTGTCGACATTATGCACTGCCGCACTACTATCTCGCCCCTCTTTATTCGGCCACCTTCCCTCAATGCTTTCACAGCGAGCGTAAACTCGATTCACGCTTTGAAATATAAAGCACGCAAGTATGCTCTATATTATGCGGTGCAAGAGCATGTAATGTGCCCGTCGGTGAATTCAACTCTTTTTTTCTTCCTATAGATCAATCGAAAAAAAGAGCGCAAAAATCGGGTGAATTTCACTTCGAGAAGATTGAAAAGTAATGTATCCGTATATTTTCGTTCATAAGCATTCGGACGCTGAGCAAATTGAGGCAAATAACTAATACTGTAATTAGCAGTTTCTCAAAATGTCAGCAACTCTGTCAACATCATTTGTTTGACGAATATTGCTGTAGTCGATAAATAGCGGCACAATATCGACAAAATAAAATACTAAACGGATAGAGAAAACTACATTCATTTCATCTTTCAACGATAACAGCGAACGCGAAAGCGTTTGGAAACTTTCGAGCAGCTGTCCAAATATTTTACACGCAGTTCCTTAGTAATGAACTTAAATGCTAAGCCTTTCATCAAAATATTTAATAAAATAATCGTAGAATAAGATTAGTAATATAATATGATGAACCAAAGCGCAATGTTATATTTGTAGTACGTTTTAGTGACTTGCGTAAATGTGAAAGTGTGCAGATTTTCAAATGTTAGTCTGTATCAGTTAAGCGTCAACCACATTGAAGTAATGCACTCCGTCAATCACCTCTCTTTTCATCACTTCGGTAACAAACGCGGCCATCGAAACCAGGTTTAACCGTCATCGAAATCGGTAATTAAAGAAGATCGACGAGGTTGGAAAAAAAGAGCTTGGTACAAGCGCGGCTCTATAGCACTCGCGCGTTTTCCCAACGTCGGAATATAATGACAGGATATCCACGGGATTCAACGTCAATGACGGACAATTAACACTTGCAAGATTCTTGAAATATCACTTTCTTTAATACTGAAACTATCGAAACTTGTCAAAATAAATATAAGAAATTATTGTAATTAAGCCATGTATTTTTAGGTATTCCATCATTTTGTTGCAACATCGAAGCGATTAAACGGATTTGTTTATTTTTCTTCTTTTCTCACGTTTCTTCTTAAACAAATTTAGAGTGCGTTCATAAAATCGAGATAGTCATCGATAATTCTGATTTTGAATTTGATGAGTAAAATTTTACTTTCTTGTCGCAGGGGATATACCGAAGACCCGTGCCAATCTCGTCGCTCCTCTTTGCTTCATGGAAGTAATACGTTTAGCGGCGATAATCTTCCTCCGGCAATTCTCTTCCACGATACTCGTGCGTTAAACGTAGAGAGAATGTTATCTATCGACGGCGTGTAGGCACCTCGCATAATCCTTCGCCCAACAGAGAGTTATATGTGTGCCCACACAGCGTATGCAATATACAGAATTTGTTATGACGAAAAACTACAAAAAAATCTCAAGCGATTAATTTTAAAATGTGCTGTGACCACTATTCCAGAATATCTGGATGTACTATAAATATCTATCAGGATAAAAGAGAGTGAAGATGGCAGATAAATAGAATTTTGTGATCATTCATGTATTACAAAAAAATAAGGAGGACTTTTTGAGAATGTTTTTACGTGTATTTGGGACAATTTTTATAAGTCATTACAAGTACATAATTTCTTTATCCATAAGCCTCGGAAAATTTGAAAGTTACACAGTATTAAGTAATGCACGTTTACGTGTGCAAGTATCATTATATACACCAAAGAAAAACGAACAAAATCTAAGTTTTTATTGATAAAAAAGAAAGGCAATCAGAGAGCATATCGTGCGCAATTGAATTTTGTAATAATCATACATAGAGAGACATAACATTTCACGAAGACACTGCTATTCTTTGCTATTTTGCAAAATGAGGAATATACACTATAATCGATTTCTGGGAGGATTGTGTCTGTAACAATTGCGGAAATCAACATCTAACAGACATGGTGACAAAAGCTTTCCAATCATTTCATTTTTTCTTTCGTAACACTAAGTCACGAGATATAAAATAAACAGCGTTGTATATAACGAATGTGTATCTGATACACAACAAAAAAATCTAGAAGTACGTAATTTATGCTTATGTTGAACGATAATGTACTCTCAAAAACAGCGAAGAAATGCATTGTGGAGAAACAAAGAAGGCAGTACGAATTTTGTAATAACCTAACTTACTCGAGACGCCAGCATGCTTTCAACCGACAAAATAAGGATAATATCGCTGTCTGCGTCGCGCTTAAGCGCTCGAACTACAGAATCCATCAAAATTCACCGCTATTCTTTGGAATAATTTCCTAAATGTACGACGCTGCAATTCTTGCCATTTTCCAACACCTTCTTAAGGGTACGTAAATGATTAAACGTACATCCTCACTTTTCTTCTTTGTACCATTATTTTCGAAGATGCGCATATCTAAATACATATGCGGGGCAATGGCCCGCGACTCCAGCGTTAAAGAAGCGGTAATTCAACGAGACCGTCGTACGCTTCGACCAATTTCAACTACTGGTGCTTACAAAAGGGAGAAAAGGCACCAGCTCGAGGAATCTTTACGAGCTCTTCCTTTCCGCCCTATTCCGTAGCTGCTGTTTACCACGACTTTTCCCCACGATTTTTTGTCCTTGGCCGTTTTTTACGGCAGCATCGTCGAGCAAATCTTCAAGGTTACGGCTGTGCAGATTACGCGCACGTAACGAGATGCAGACCTGCTATCAAAGATCGAACTTGGAATACAGAATCCACTACGAACGATTCTCATAAATGAAGCCGTTCTTTCTGTACCGTTGATTTTTATAACCTGCCAAGAAGGGAAAGTATGACTTCCCGAATGCGCTCGATGAACAAGAAACGACAAATCCTCATCGGAATGCCAAAAATCGTGGCGATGCATCTATCATAGGAAACGACAAAGCGGATCACGTCCATCCATCGAATTAAACTTGAGGAAGGGCGAAGGTATTCGAGGAAGATTCTTCCGATACGAGAGCCAGCTGGATACGACAGACCGTTGAGGGACAAACAATTTTTCAAATAACCCAAATTCCTTTTCACCGCTCGATAATATATGCCAACCTTGGCGAGATTTCCCAAAGTCGATCCGAGAAGGACCGAGATGGTCCAGGCTAAATAAAAACCACGTATCCTTCCCAAACCCGACCCCGATGGTTCCGAATTAATTTCCTCGAATAGGGATACGGAAGGATCCTTCGAAACACGGAATCCCCTCGCAATTCACAGGGCACTTTTCAGAAGTCACTTTTCGAAGGTGTCGTTACCTCCCCAACCGAAACTTTCTCGGAAGCTTTTTATCCACGTACGATGCCGCCTCTCAGAGCGGCTCGTGGATCATCCCCGATCCTCCGGCGGGTGAGGAGTCGACTTTCTCTGGCGCAATGCGCCCACGTCCTCCGGATTGAACTATCGGGCGGAAAACTCGCGCACGGATCATCGAACAGCCTCGAGGTTGCCCGTCTCCTCGGTAACACCGGCTGATCGAACCGCACTCAACCGATACCGATGATCGAGGAAATTCCCGGAATTCGAAAAGGGGATTAGGCCCAAGTTTGGACCGACGCACCAATCCGCGGCGTTTATCGGCGATTTATCGGGATGGACGAAATCACTCGGCACCGGTCGGACCGGTATTTTCTCACGCACGTGTCACGCGACCCCACGAAAGTCACTAGGAGGCGAGCCGCGACCCCCGCCTGTCGCGAAGGACGGAGAGCGCAAGGGAAGGCGAGGAAGGAGGTCGCGGTGGGGGATGATAGGTAGGGGTAGGGCGCCAACGTGGGGCGGCAAAGGGAGAAAGTGGGGCGACAGAGGGAGACCGTAGTAATCGGGAGTTTTGCGCGGATATCAGTGTTTCTCCGCTCGTGGATCTCAAGAAAGACGGGAATTGACTACGGTAAATTCCTTTGTAACGAGGTGAACACCTTCCAATAAGATGTAATAATGGAAAATTGTACATGAAATAATCATTTAATTTTTGTTTAAAGAAACTTGCTTTATTTTATCATTTTTACATATTGTTAATTGAAATTGTATTATTGATAGGGATACAATTGTAATTCATTGTAGAATATGAAAAGTGGTAAAAGTAAAAGAAAATCACGGCAAAACTTTTAGTCTTCAAGCGTGTGATAATTTTTAAAATATTCTGGTAGATGTAAAGGAATTCTGCATTGTTCACGCTGCCAGAGTTTAATTTCTAATTTTATTCTTGCAGCACACACGGTATCTCTTAGTAGGTTTTCTTTTATTCCGAGCTGAAGGAATGTATTCTGGGAAATGTCGCCATTTTTTAACCTGCAATCTAGCCGGTGTATCATTATACGAAGGACGCCCGCGAGTTTTGTCATCCGGTATTGTAACTTTTTGTAGAATTTGCTTCGTTATGTCCAATCAAAAGCTCCCAATTCCGATTTTGTTAGTATTGTTGATTTTTTAAAATAAAACATATAAATTGTAGAGTGCAATGTCAAACATAAAAAAATATATATTGATCGATGTTCACACAAATGTTTACAAGAATAAAATCCCACTGACTAACAACAATTTGTGTGTGATTTGTATCAAGAAATTCTAATGGTAAACAATATGTGATAGTGATCTGTGCATTTACAGTCTGATATTTTAAGTCTCGTGAATAATTATATACGAAGAATATACCGAGCGGTTGGAACAAGGACGGTCATAACGATTTCAATGACTTTGAAACACATTCTGAAGATTATCATTAAGAAAAGCTTTTCCTACATATGCTACATATGTTGTTGCTGCTAGGATTTGATTTCCAAAATATTTGAAAAAATATATCTCATACCTTTTAAAAAGAAACTTCATTGATTTTACTAAGTTTTGGATATATGACAATATATTCGAGAGTATATACTTTAATATCATAGATATTATTTTATTCTCTGAGATGACTGTTTTCATTCTGAATACCATTTATTTTTGCAAAATATTTCATCATAGTAACCGGCATTTCCCAATCATGTACTATTCTATCCTAAACTAATGTCGATATTCTTATTTAAAAAAATTATATCATTTTACACATAAGTATACTTATTGATATCCGTTCACACTTAACGGATGGATTGTTTTTGCTCTGTCCTTCTCAGCTTCCGGGAATTTTTTAGCAGAATTAATTAATCTGTATGTAATGGTTTTACGGTTCTTCTTTTATTTACAGTTTAAATTTTACGATTTAAAAGAGCATTAGTATTTGTGTTTGGTTTATTTATAATACAAATTATTTTGCTCTGCCAACATTGCAAACAAATCGTTTTGTACAAATAATCCAACGCACTGAGAAATACGCGTTATTTGCATAATTATACTTGCAGATTTCCTCATCTTCCTCAGAAAACATTTTCGTGCTTGCCACTTTGACAGTTACGAAATCACAAATACTACCTGAAAAGCAAAGTTGTTCAGTAAATTTAACAGACAAATAGTACTATGATTAATGATACCAAGAAAAAATAACACAATGTGCATAAAAATGAAAAACTAACGGAGCATGATCAAATTTCAAACAGAAATGGAAATCTACGTGACTTGTTCTAGGAAGATAGAATGGAAAAATTACAATAATTAGAGTGGATTCCAGGGTGTTTAGGTCTACTTATTATAGACACACCACAAAACCTAACTTATATGTTCATGCGTTAAAATTCGTAAACATCGCGAATCTCCTCGCGGATCTTCAGAATGCCTTCCGAATCGAATCTGCCGCAGATTTTTCGATTTTTTCGATTTCGAATCGATTAGGCGTTCACACATAAGAGACACGAGGCTCTTCGCTACGAAATTAATCGCGCGAATTACTAGTTAGGGTGTCAACGGAATCTGGTTTTTTTTTATATAACAATCGCGTTTGCTACACCTTGTTTCACGGATTGGCTATTCAAGAACGTTTGCATAGAGTCCTTCGCGTATTATAAGTACGCGATGATCGTGGAAGATTCAAAACCAACAAGCTAGCTAGTCGTTTCGCTACGTTGCTCGATTAATTATGCGATCAGAGCTAAGTCTAAACCTCAAAGACAGAGGTTCTTTGAGGCTGTGTTCGTTGGTGCTTGTGCGACGACCGACTGTCTAGAGCGAAATTTGGCTAACTTGAGATTATTGTTACTAAGACGCTTCGATTTGCAAGAGGGATTCAGTCAAGTTTCCTCGGGCAGAGTTTTAGAGGTTTTCCGTAAATGAGTGCCTTCTATTTATTTTCAAGGATTTCGGTGAGCCCTCTTTACAGTGATGGGTCGTCTGCATTTTCAGCCAAAGTGGAGCCCTGCTGGCTATCAGATTACCCTTCGTTGACCGTTTTAGAAAGTCGAACGTGACACAAATGAATAGAACATGTGCGCTTTTGATGGAAGAAAATCGCGTCTAATTTGGAGGAACGCCAGATGTTTTATTGTTTGAAATATCTTTTGGGTTAAGCAGAAGCCCGATGCGTGATGAATAGAGCAGGTTACCTTGGTAGCCTTCGACGCTTGGAAAAACACGATAATAATCCTCTAAGTTTCTCGTTTAACTCCGCTTATTGTTGCGCCACAACATTATATACCTATTTATTAGGTGTGCAATTTTCCTTCCGCCGTTTTCCTGTAGTTGGGTTTAGCCGTAAGCAGTTTTTTCAACGCGGGATTTGTATGCTGTTCCAAAGATGGAAGAAAGTCCAAAGATGGACAATACTTTGAGTCATAAATGCATAACTGATTTTTTTTACGAATTTCGGTGTTCCAGCAGAAACATAGTTGGACACGTATTATATGTAAGCGATGAATGTCATATTAACTTGCTTCGCTGCTTTCATTGTTACATCTATTTCCATAATTCTAATATATCTAAAGAACCGTGGGACCCCGCCCATCGCTGCTATATACAGGGGAGAAATACATGTAAGTAGATAGAAAGAACAAAAGTTTCGAACACACCATTTATTTCTACAAAATGTTAGCACAACTGTTCAAAAATATGATCTCAACGTTTTAAAATGAATTTCGAGACATTGAGAAAGTTATAGCCTGTTAGCATGACGCGTGCGTGGAGTAACTTCGGAGATTTGAAGCGCGCAGTAAATATTTCAAATGTAAATCCGTACGGTAATGAAATCCGAGTAGTAAAAAGTTAATGTATCGTTCAAGTCAAGAAGACATTGGACACTCGGCTTCGAGATGTAAAGAAAATGCATAAAGTCATTGAGAGTCTTAAAAAGAAGATAACCAATTACTTAATACAATAGCCATAACCAAACAAGGGAAGAGATAGAAGTCAGTATATTAAAAAACGTATAAACTTGGTGTAAAAGACAAACTGACGGATAATTTGATACAAAAAAAATTACCACTTACTAGTATTACTATTTCTACTATCATTCAAAGAAATGTAAATAATGTTGAGGACATGAAAAAAACAGTGATGGCCACTTATTAATATTTGTGTTGTACGATAGAAAATCCACAGCCTGAATACCACCCCGGGGACGAAGCGAGCTCGTATAATTGGCAAGAGTGTAAAGCTATTAGTGCAAATTCGGATTTATTTGAACACCCTTCTCCACTTGATTCAACAGTTTAAAATCATTTTTCTGATTTCCGAAGATTTATTGAAGATTGAGTTATTCTAAAAATGCTTGAGAGGCGACATACAGAATATAAATGAAAGTTTTAATTCCACTACTTGGCGTTTAGCTTCGAAAAACCTGAATTCTGAATTAAAAATAATTGGAATAACATCCCATATTGTTGTTAAACTCTTTAATGAGGAATATACTTTTCCAGGTATTCGGAAGATATAAATAATGATTGGATATCAGTGTAAGAATTACGTTGCCGACATCAAGGAGTACTCGCTGAACAGCGTAGCATTTTATCCCCTAAGGAGGTTTATACGCACACAGAAAGTTACTAATCGAGCAAAATGAATTTTATGAGGAAGCTGAAAAATTATTATAAAGTACTGGTATCGTTTTCAATCTTTTTTTTTTTAAACACATTTTTCTCAAAACTATATTTTGGAAATTGCGGGGAACTCTCACTGAAGAACTATTCAACGGATCTTAATAAAACTTTAGCCATAACTGCATAACATTATTAACTTTTATATGAACATTTGTTTTGAACAAAAAAAGTACTTATCATAGCAAAAAATGAAAAAATAACGTTAAAATACGAGATTTTATGTTCAAAAGCGCAGAAGTCTTTTAATTCTCAACTTTTTTTGTTTTTTCTTTAGGTTCACATAGAAACCACGAATACTAATAACAAAATTTTGCTCAAATGTTTTAATTTAGATAAATACGAAGCAGAGTCAAAATCCAGCCAATTTGCAATTCGCGCGCGGACCTGGCAAAAAAACGTGGTGATATGTCGGGCATTTTATTTTATCCTGCAATAAAAATTAATATATTTTTCTAATTCAATACATGTATGAATTGCATACCAAATTTAATAAGAAAATGAATAATAATCCATTCTCTCTGAAAAAAATTCTTGAAAATCATACATTTTTAAGACTTCTACGTGTTTCTCCTCCTTTAAGCCATTTGCATCAAAAGGAAATATGAAAAGAATGTTTTCATTACCAATTTTTTTTATCATATTTAAGAACAAAAATGACTACAAGAGAGCTTCATATTTCAACATTATAAAAAATAATAAATTGAAAATATATAATTTACGTCCATATATGTGATAATAGCGGAATATTGTGTAACCGTACATTATACCCTGTACAGTTAGATACGTACGAATCTCCTATTCTACAGTACGATACATCCGTGCAGCCCACCTATGCCTGTGAGCCGTAAGGGGAATATCCCTCCTAGGCGACAGGAGTGGCTTATACGCATGCGCTACTCGTATTCCGCTTTCGGGCATCGAGCGAAGGAGCAAAGGATCGATCCATAGATCGGCATTTGGTTTTCGGTAGTGAGTTAAATGGCAGCGTTTAATAGAACTCTTCAGATTTGAAATAGAACTTGGAATTCAGACTACGCGACGGATATAAAAGTCTTAGAAAACTAGTAGATGAGAAATAATGGATAGCTGAGTCAAACCGACTTTCGGGTATTCAGCAAAACCACTAGTATCTGCAACTAATACGAGCGCCTCAAACTGAAGAATCGTGTGTACAAACCGCACCACGGCAGTCCTCTTACTCAATTTTCGAAATTTTTGTTGATCCGTACGACGGTATCAGAATCGGAGTTAAATCAGATCGACTGGGCCAAATCGCTGGAGTCTGAATATTATCGCGATTTCCTGGCAGCTCATTCCCACAACACTAATCTTATTTCTTAATTTCAGAAAGAACCATATTCGCAACCCTATTTGCAAATAAATTGCAAACATATGATTTAAGTCTATATGTATTACCAGTAATGGCGGAAATGTTGATTAGTTATTTCGTGCGTTATAATAGTGTTTGAAATGTTGAACGGATAAAGCCACTTCAGAATTTTCACACTGATAAATTGTTTCTCTTCTTCTCCTTTGAGCTGAACAAAAAAAAACGCAACGCTTTTGAGTTTTCCTTGGTGACGTTGGTGATATGTTGGAAAATATTGTCCAGAAAATCTTCACCTGAACTAATTTCTTTTCCCCTATAATTAGTATTTTTACTCTAATCTCCAATAACACCCTTCATTTCTATTGTTTAGCTAACGAATAATGATAGTGACTAACATTGTTAAGCGCACGCATACGGCTGCGGTGATAGTGACCAGGAAAATTGAGCGTACATATACGCTAATGATACAAATGAGTTAACCTACTCCACTGCTTTCATTTCTATATTTGTTGCAGATACGATGGTCTAAATATTGACTATTACTTTTATCCAGGGCTTCGTACCAAACTTATAAAAGATTTTGAAGATATAATACTTTGGTGTATGTCTACAACATTTTTGCTTTAGGATATAAAAATTAAATAAGCTACAGTAACAATCGGTTATTTGACATGGTGAAAGCAAAAAAATTAATACTAATGTATAAATTATAGGAAAAAATGTTATCTTTACTCCTACGAACATGTACGCGGTCATTCTCTCACGACAAATGTCGCACAACAGTATAATGAATAAGGTATCTTAATGAATAAAGTAACATGATTCATGATATGACAACGAATAAAATAACTTAAATGTTGCTTAACCTTACTGGCTATCGTTCTTTATTTTGCATGACTGAGAAAATATTGACTGTTGAATCAATTTTCAGTCGACGAAACGATCGTCATTTGTTACTAAAAAGTTTCCGTGAATTGTTTTCTCCGTCTTTTAAGGTGTCACTATTATTTTCGGACCTCTATCCTGCTTTATAGCAGTATTACTAACACAGGTATAACATTGGTAACCATGCATTAAAGATATTTACCTTTCAAGCACTTTCAATCACAATGCTATACATTTTTTCATGTGCTTAATTTTAGTTTAATAAATCTCCTTAAAAAAAAACGTGACGTAAAGTAACCATAAAAGCAGTGTGCGAACATCGTGGAAATTGTTCAAATGCGTCTTGCTATCTGTACTAAATGTAAATATAATCATTTACAACGTGTGTTGCAAAAAATTTATTTCTATTTAAGTTAGGAATAAAACAAAAATTTGTGTGTAATTCATGAAATTAAAAGCTTTGAGGTTATTGCCAGTTGTTTGGTACTACACACTATAGTTGGCATCCATCCACATGGCCATAGATTCGAATACGAAATATAATTGACACCCATGTAATAAACAGCTTGGAACTAATATCGACTATGTTTGACACATCATTGCGTTTGATTACATATAGAGAAAGAGATTTTTTCACGTTTCTCTCCTCTATAAGCTGGAAATGAAAATATCTGTATCAATGACAAATTTTCTACTGCAATTAATTACAAAACATTTAAAAAATGCATTAAAATCGAAGATCTTCCATTTGTAACAATAGCAATAAAAGTTTTGAATGTTCTTTGCACGTTCTTCCTTCTTTTATAATCTATCACATGGAATTTGATAGATTTGCATACCTATTCTATTTCTATATATAATAATAATGAACTATAATAAGAAAACAAATGTCGTTTACAGGCATGAATGTGCGATATAAAAATAAATAACGTAGAAGACATTGTAACAAAATATAAGCAAACTTGAAAGTATTAGCGAAATTCGCTCATGCCTAAAAGAAATAAATATGCAAGTATGCTTGGTAGATATAATGAATATTATAATAATTCTAATCTACTTCTTATACTTTTCATATTTAGTAACAAATCGTAGATTCTATGATTAGAAATAAAACCATTTATTTCTAATAAACAAATAAAATGGCCTATGTCACCAGTCGTGCGTAACAAAGTCATTTAATGTTCAATATAATCAAAATACGTTATTTAATCAGTAAAAGTTTGATAAAAGTATAACCATGGTCCTTTCCTGGAATTGTTTTCTAGATAGATTATAATTATCGTTATACCTGTTTTCCAAATTACCATACGTTAATTTATTATAATTCATATAATAAGTATTATTAGCTGTGTGAAAAAGTTATTTCTGTATTAAATTAATGTGAGAATATATATATTAAAGATACTATAAAATTATCCTTCGCAAATTATCACTTCGACATTAATTTTGAATTCTTTTAACGTTACTATTCAATATTGGCGACTTATATTGATAACTTATAATATAAAAATTAATTCAGCACATTATTATACATGCATGAAGATTACAGTACATTGTACCTTGCGTGTATTTCATATTTTTTACATCCCACAGAAGCAAACTTACTTCAGGAAGCAAAAATAATGATGGATAATTGATGCAGTAGTCTTGATAAGGAGTTTTATTTTTCCAGGTGTAAGAGAAAGTAAAAGAACGATTTTAGTTCTCAAAACATTTCAGCTCTCGTGCGAGCCCTCTTCAGGTTTATTAAAATAAACGAAATTATACAAAACAAAGATACAATGACAAGATATGAATAATGAGAATAGCTTAGTGATGTATATATATTCAAAAATAAAAAGTTTTCCTAGCCCTAAATTTAGTTTATTTTAGTATACCTAAAGAGAGCTCGTATGAAATCTGAAACGTTGTAATAACTGAAACCATTCTTTTGCTTCCCCTTACACCTGAAAAATAAAACTGCTATATAAGAAAAACATTAGATCAACTATAATCTGACTATTAACATTTTTTATTTGACAAGATTATTAATAATCTAATTAAAAAAATTACTAGAGAAATAAAGCAAGCTGTGATTATCTTAGATCACTTAGAAGTGATTATCTTAGAAACACATCACAGGTTTTTCAAATAAAACTTACCCTTTTGCATATCAAGTACCTTTATATATACATTATGTTTAAAAAAAACATCAAATAATGTTAATTACATAGTAAGAAATCGAAAACACTGCAAATTCCATCGAAGATTACTTCAAAAATTGGAAGAAGATACATATATCCTAAACATTTAATTTCTTTTCCTTACAATTCCTTACAATATCAAAACTCGAGTCAAAGTAGTTCGACAGCTGAGATTCTGATAACGAGGGTTGAGAGACTCTGGCCTGCTCGTCACGAGTTTTCCCCACCAGAACGACCATGGCATCCCTACCCTTCATCCACACCCACGGATTAAAAAACGAAATCCTTCCCCTATTCTCCCCTCTATGTTCTCCTGCGTGCTCGAAGGGGATGCTGCGCAGTCTCTGAAGCATGTATACGTAGAACCGAATGGGCTCTCTCTCCTTCCGATATAGCCGCCACCACTTCCTGACGTACCCCCCAAGTTACTACGCGTATCAGAAATGCAATTTAACCAATGGCTCGTTGCGGCTTCAATCCTCGAGGCGAACGCATCGTTTCGATTTCTCCTTGCCGCCGGTTTTCTAACACTTTCGAATTACATCGTATAATACACGTGTGTTACCAGCGCAATGTCGATTTCCATCAATGTTTCACCGCTGGCGAATCCGTTACGATCGAAGGAAACTCTTGCCGTTCTTTTTTGAGTAGTTTCTTAACTCACACGAGGAAGGCGAAGCAAACAGTGCAACATAAGTATATAGTGAAGGGTAATAAAATGTGTATTAAAGGTAAAAAAAACATTGTTGAGTGATGTTGGAATTACATATGAATAAAATATAGCCCTTACACAACTGAAGAATATACGACACTATGTTATTCTAGCGTTAACGATGTAAAATTCCATTGATCGATGCTACGACTCAAAACTACATTGTCTTAGACTAGAACTAAATAATACGACTTTGTCATTATCCAACCTCCGAATGAAACTGCACTGTCTGTAACAAAACTGTAACTAAAGACCACTCGCACCTAGCATGAAATCACCCTCTTAACACTTTACCCAGCGGAAAGTTATTAATAGGCTATTTCAGTTCCAGCATAAAACATGGATTGTGGAATATTACATGCTGCCTTCCTATTGTGTACGAAATATTAGTTGCTACACTTAGCAGCATTTAATATTATCGATAAAATGTACTATAAAGGTACTAATGGTAATATAACATTACCTATAAAGTGCAAAAATGACTACAAGTGAAAGAACTTGATATTTCAGCATTATAACAAAAAATAAATTGCAAATATATGATTTACATCCATATTGTGCGTTATGATAGTATTTGAAATATTAAATGGATAAAGTCACTTCACAATTTTCACACTCATCAATTCTTTCTCTTCTTTTTTGTTTGAGCTAAACAAACTACGTAACATTTTTGCCCTTTTCTTGAGGACGTTGGTGGTATGACCATTGGAAAATGAAAAGAAAGAATTCCTGCTTTCATCTCCAACAATACCCTTTATTTCTATTTCTTAGTTAGCAAATAATGATAGTGACCAACAAAGTAAAGCGTATGCATGCGGCTCCGGTGATAGTGACCAGAAATATTCAGCGTATATATACGCTACTGATACAAATAAGTTAAAGTTGCCCGAAATAAATGAGCGCGTGTAAAGAGCGCTGGAAGCTAAAGAGTTTACATTCAACGCCGATACTCCCACGTGCCATGCGTATTACACTCACTATATTTTGAACTGTATATCCACCCTCTCAAAATACGCTATATGAGACTACTCAAATTTCATAGAAGTCTTGTTTAATTCTGCATATAATGTTATTTTATCTAAATCGGAGAAAGTAAACGCTGTAGCGGTAAGCGATTAAGATATTAGGAAGTTGTTTGCATATTTTTATGAGATTTAACTACGTTTTTTTGAAGAAAACGGACGACTTAAAGCCTTCTAATTGTATCAACGATTATTAAAGCAAGTTAGATTACAACAAGTTCAAACGTTTGTGTATTTAATTTAGAGAGTTTTTTTTACTTCATTTGTGTAAGATAATACTGCGTTGCAAACCAAGAAATGTTTTTCCTATTGTTAGTTAAATGGGATTATGCAATATTTTGTAAATAAATGACAAATTTAAATATCAGTTATGCGTGAATATATTCCATGTTTTCAATCTTAGCGCTAATACACTATTTATTTATGCTGCCTGTCATTATTCAAGGCATTATTTCTACACATAATTAGCGATCGATATCAAACTCTGTACTACTTCTATATGTGCATACGCGTTTAATGATTTTTACGACATTTCAAAAACACGTCAATTTAAAACGTTTGATATTTGACAACACCTATTACCAGAATTAACATAATAAACTATGGCATGTTAATGTGTTTATTTAAAATAGAGCAAAATACATAATTTAATCATCAAGGTGTACACTTATTCCATGCTAAATAATTCGTAAAACGATTTAAATTGCAAAGAATATTTACAGCCTTTCTATTTATTTATCATTGTAAAATTTATTAATTTTTTCATCGGCTTTTCGCTTTGAACATTAACCTCATTTAATGTATAACATACTGGCTAAGATACCACTTAAGAATCTAAGTGTAGTTAAAGTATTCCAACTACAGTGCTTTCCACAAATATTTGGACACTAAATTATAACCAAATATAGAACTCAACATCTTATATTTGTTTTTTACATGAATGCATATAGACATTTTTTTAAAGTACGTACGCGGGTTATTTTTTCCAAAAATAACTCAATTCTAAATTTTAATAAAGAAGTGACATGTATTTAACAAATGTATATACAATGTTAAAAATATTATAACTGCTGAACTAATTAATACCGCATTTTTGACTCACAAAAATATATCGACACTATAGATTAAAGTATTTTCGATCAAAATTGATAAAAATATACAACACATCCTTGGAAATACCAATTAGCACTGGAACTACTAGTCAAAATAATATTTGTAATTTTATATCTCAAGCGTTCTGAAATTATGCTCATAAATTTTTTAACTTTTTCCCTATTATGTTGAACTGTTTAAAAAATTAATGAATCTTATTTAGCCTCCCTCTTTGTTGTCTTTTTTAAAAATATAAATAGATATACCAAGTCAGTATTAAAAAGAGCATACACAAAACCATACCTATTTGCAACAATTTCCAATTCTCAAAATAATTACTTCAATTTCAATATAAGTTATATCATTTGTCCTTCGACGATATAATAATTTTTACATAATTTAGTAGTTTCATACTAACTGTGGAAGTTAGTACCATACATAGATTTCTTATATTGTTGCGTAGTATAACGGTTACACAAGTAATAAACCCTGTCGACATTAACGCAATCATTTTGTAACATCGTGTATGTCACATGTTTAGACCATTATTTATGACAGAAAATAAATATTCCTTTGTCAACTTTCGAACTACATATAATGTAGGCGCCGCAGAAGAAATTGTGCCTTTGGGTTGCTGGAAACGAGATTTGAACCCGGGACTCCATCGCTTGCAGGGCGACTGCTCTGACCACTAAGTGACCCAGGCCCGTCGGTTAAATCATTCCACGAACGCCTATTTATGTTATGGAAGAGTCCCATAATAATATGCACCGTCAGGCTTGCATATTATTAT
The DNA here is from genome assembly GCA_038496175.1 of Ampulex compressa. Lineage (NCBI taxonomy): Eukaryota > Metazoa > Arthropoda > Insecta > Hymenoptera > Ampulicidae > Ampulex > Ampulex compressa. Next base: position 51,252 of record JBCFXI010000958.1, read on the forward strand.
AAGCCAAATATCAGACAGCATTATTAATATAAGCAGTGCTTCCCAATTTATGGTCTACTAAAAATAATATATAACCAAAAGTAAGATTAAATACAGAATCTTCTTTATTTAACTAAACGGACTGAAAATAATACATTATCTGCCACAGTAAACAGTTCTTTCTATCAATTACTAAAACATCTCATTTATACTTTATTCTTGTAAATAATTTAATTCTAATTTTAAATTTTAGCGTGCAAAAGTATTAAGTGTACAAATTAATTCGATGCACTTGCACTGAACAAATTACAATTTTGTTTTGAATATAAATACTATTTAGCCGCATTCGACTAACTGCAGTACAAAGTAAATCCGAAATAATGACGAATATTTTAAGAATTGAAATAGATTTAAATTCCTGGTACATATTCCTTGTATATCGCATCTTTTTGTGATATCAAATTTTATTTAAATGGAAATAAATTAATTTACAGATACACTTTCTAATATAGAAATAAATATCACCAAAATTTTCTTGTAAACAGTCTCACTACTATTTTACTTATGTAAAATATCGCAAAAATCTTATTCGGTATATCTCCTATTCCTTCAAATAGTCAGTGTTCTTATTTTTTATAATTCCACATTTTTGTTAACCATGTATTAATAAACAAAATAAAATTAATTTACCTTCAATTTTATTTTGTACAGTAACTTGCACATAATTTTGAGACATAATCTGCCCCTTTTGCTTGTGCAAGGTTATCTGATTCAATCATTGAAGGCCTTTTACTAAATTACTTTACAAATAATGTGCTACAAGAATTGCAATGAACGAAATATTTACGCTTGACTTGCTTGCAGGTATATAATACGAGATTTTTCATTTGCTACAAAGATAAAAAACGAGCATATAAATTTAGTGGTCCCGGGGGACAGGAATTGACCAGAAAAGAATAATTTTTGTTAACCCACGGTAACTTTTAAGTAACGTTTTATGTGCGCACTTTACCTCCGCTCAAACTTTGTTTTCCCGAGAATTTACGGACATTTTTCAAACAGCAATGTTCTCTATAATCATTGAAGTTAATTACCATTACTTACATCCGTCTTTCCTTTTCTTTTTATAACATGAAATTACGCAAGTATTATTTTTATGTATGACATGAACATTAGGATCCAGAAGAAATTGGAGTTACCGAGAGTTAAGCTACGTAAACTAAAAGGTAAAATTAAGAGATTAACAAGAAGATTTATAAGTTACAATAGTATAATATCGAGTTTAAAATCAAATGTACAACATGTTATACAAGCAGTCATTTTTATTTTGATCTTAACGAACCGCAAAATATTTTTTCTATTTCTGCTGAATTCAAACACCCACAAATGTTAGTTTTTTTTTCCTTTTTTGTTTATGACAATGTGTGCTAAAATATCAATCTAATGTTTTAAAGCAGACTCCAAAAGATGGTAATTTGTAACATACATATTACATCGAAAAATATGCAATGATTTCCCGTGTGATACTCTAACCCTTTATTCGTTACTCCACATCTCGTAAAAAATTAATTTGTTTGAATTTCATTATCGAATGCTAATCTCACGTCTCGACGTAACAAAGATTATAGAGTTATTATCATATGAGCAGTTAAGTTATACGCGATAAAATCTTTATAATAAAAGGACGAACGTAATGTTTTCATTTAGGGTCGTCATGCACGCCCGTTTATACATTAGCACTTTAAGTGTCAAAAAGTATGTGCTAGCATTGGAGAGCCGAAAAGCCTTACCTGCTTCAGTTTTCGACAAACAATCTCAAGATGCGCGTCGTTCAATCCGTGAATCAAAACATAGAGATTTTCCATACATTGTGAAATAGTTAGGAAAAGGAATTCAAAGTTCACAAAATTTTCGTTCTGTTCAAAAACCAAGTTTAATTCATCTACTTAAACACGTTATTACTTTATTTCCTTTTATTTTACTTTGCTCCATATCCGAGCTTCATTTTGTTTAGTTAATCGATGTTCACTCTCTTCATTGACCAGAGACGAAATAAATAATAAAAATAGAAAACAAATTTTTAAATTGGCCTAGCATGCCAGCTAGTATTCTATTAGCAGAACCATCTGCATATATATTTGGAAATTTGAAATTTTACTCTAATGCCATGTTCCATTTTGATTTAGAGTAAATTTCAAATAAATTCAGGCATTATATTTTTTATACTTATTGTATTTTATATTTATTTTTTAAAGCTTTATATTTATTGTATTTTATGTTAACATTTAATAATTCATGAATAAATTTATATATGATCATTTTCACTCTCGTTGATCCAAGGATTTTAGGCCATATATTAACCTTTAACGCTCAGACTGTTAATTGTGAATATCGACCGGCAACTCTAAATTATTCTCATCATACTTCGACTCGCAAGTTTTTAAGTATCAGATTTTAAACGTTACAATGTGTAAATAGTAATATTAAACTCATTCAAAATGATCTTCATTCATCTGAAGAGTAATATAATTTTGGGTGTAATAACAAGAGTAATATAATTCAGGTGGTGCCTGAGAGACACACTTGTAGCGTTAAGGGTTAACTAGAATGATATAAAACGTTTTAATTATACATGCCACCCATATGGGAACTTGATAATGCCATGATGTTTCTATTCTTACTCAAAAGTAAGAAAAGAAAAATTAATTGATTTATTGCTATGTCAGATAAAGTATTCTGTCCTTTTTTCATTTGTTCAAGTGTAATATAAGAATTAATCTCCCAGGGTAACACTAACAACATTTACTCTCAGATTTATTATTTTAACTTTGGAACCTTGGACCACTGTTCTGACATATGCAGATATACTATAAGTATTATTGCCCTTGCGGGTGTAATCAGAATTAACACGATCAAGACACTACACAAATACAAAATTAATACAGAATTCAACACTTTTTATTTATACAGAGAACCTACAGGGAATTTAATATTCAATACAACTCATGAACATCTTGCAGAGAAACTAACAATATTCTACTCTTGTCAACAATTTTGACATTCCAGCCCTTGCACCAGTATAACAATATCTATAAGGAAAAAAAGAGTAAAAATAGAAAGATTAATCTCATCCGTTTAACGATTTACTTGTCACCATAAAGTTATAGAAATTCTACGCATCAAACCACCTAATTTATAATGTACACGTCACGTAGAAAAATATTCAGAAGTGATCGATGAAATTCGAACCTAAACCTTACGTGTGAAAATTTGAGCTATTATTCATGACACTACGTCCTGTAAATCATTGACTTGTTTGGTTTTTGGCATCAAGTGCTAAGTTGAATAAGCTTGGAATCTATTACTTTAAAATGGATTTAAACTATCACATTTGCAATATCTACGTTATATAGCAAAATATATAAAAATGATCTATAAATTTAAAATCTAGATCGTCTGCGTGTACGTTCGACGTTTTATTTCTTATACTAGTCCAGCAAAGGATTAATATTCTTTCGAGACATTAGCGCCATCTCACGAAGTTTTGTGTTTGACATCTTTGTTACCTACACTAACCTGCACAAAACGTTAGCTGTCAAGGCAATGACTGGAAAGTGTCAGAATACATAAATTTCTCAAAGATTCTACACATCAAGCAACAAACGTTTTAAACATGTCATCAGCACATTTGTCCGGAGGAAGATTAAATGTTGCTCTAATACAAGAACAAGCAAGGAAACAATTGCTTTGTTTATTGGAAAAATGTGATGGCACGAAGGTATAGATAAGCGAATTAATTTGATATCCTTTTAACAAAAACTTTCTCGACCTGTTAATGTTTAATTTGCTTAAAAAAGCATTCGAATTATTTTACATACATAATCTAATATTTACATTTATTTTATAAATTTATGTAAGGCAGTTACAGTTTGATACACAGTTACAGATGTACTAAAATATATGCATTAAACAGGTAAACTTAAATAAACTAACTTGTATATGTTATTTTGATCATATGTCTACAGGCAATTATATGGGATCAGTCTCTTGCAGGACCAATAGGTCTCGTTGCAACTTATAACTTGCTAGAGGAGCATGATGTTGTCAAAATGTATCCTCTGTATGGAGGAAGCTTAAGTGTACCTACCAATATTGTTAATATAATATATATAACTAGACCACAGTTAGGACTTATGGATTTAATTGCAGAAAATGTCCATGAGTAAATATATTTATGGCTATGTGCGATTGTTTTGTGTTAATACATAATTGTTACCTGAAATTATTCACAGGGAGGAGGGTAAGAGACCACGCAGGGAGTTTCATTTGTTCTTTGTACCACGCAAGAGTTTGCTTTGCCAAAAGAAACTTCAAAATCGTGGTGTGTTTGGAAGTTTTACGTTGATAGAGGAATTTAAATGCGATTTGTTTCCTTTTGATAATGACCTCCTTTCTATGGAACTTAGTGGTTCATTTAAGGAGTTTTATCTTGAAAATGACCCTACCTGCTTATATCAAGTAGCACAAGCCATTCAGGGCTTGCAAAGGTTATATGGAAAAATTCCAAAAATTACGGGGAGAGGTCCCGCTGCTAATAAAGTTTGGGAATTATTAGAGCGACTAAACAAAGAAGAGGAAGATAGCAAGGAAATGTCCATGCCATCTAATACAATACAGCATTTACTAATACTAGACAGATCTGTGGATTTGTTATCTCCCTTGGTTACGCAACTGACATACGAAGGTTTAATAGACGAAATATATGGTATAAAATACAGTTAAGTATCGAACTTTTATGTTTTCAAATCATATAGGTTGGATGGTGGCAATTTAATCTTTTGGCATTTAAAATTAGATACTGTGCAATTACCAGCCAGAAAGTTTCATGATTCAAATGATTCACCAACAACTATATCTTTGAATGAAAAGGAACAAATAATACTCAATTCTGGTGAAGAATTATTTGCAGAAATTAGGTATAAGCTTTCATATTACATTACTGTTTATCTCTTGTATAGATCAGCAATGTTTACAGAGATAAAAATTTTAACGGCGTTGGTCCAGCCCTCCGCAGGAAAGCTAAAGTGATATCTTCCCAATTTGATGAAAGGCATGGGGATAAAAGTGTTCAAGAAATAAAACAATTTGTAGCACGGTTACCACACATGTTGGCAACCAAACAATCATTAGCAAGGCGTGGGTATTTCATATTAAGAATTTTTACCAGATTAAAAGATAATATTATTACTCCTGATATATAATACTGTTTTATATTATTCATTAGATACAACAATAGCAGAAATGATAAAAGAAGAAACTGACTCAACCAGTTTTCTGGAGTCTTTACAAGTGGAGCAGGAACTGTTGAACTGTATTGACACAGATAAGCCAAATGCTTATATTGAAGATATGATAGCTCAGCAACAGCCTTTGCTTAAAGTTTTACGTCTTCTCTGCATACAATCCTTAACAAACTCTGGTCTTAAACCAAAGTTGCTTGACTATTATAAGAGGGAAATAATACAAACGTATGGATATCAGCATTTACCAACTATATTGAATTTGGAGAAATCTGGACTATTAAAGCATCAACAGTCTGGTCGGCCATATACTGTTTTAAGAAAAGCACTCAGACTTACAGTGGAGGACGAAAGTGAAATAACGCCGAAGGATATTAGTTATGTTCATTCTATTTACGCCCCTTTGAGCATCAGATTGGCAGAACATCTTGTACAACCACCTGGCTGGCAAGGGCTAAACGATGTGATGGGTCTATTGCCTGGTCCTACCATAAGCAATGTACCTGACTCTAATACTTCCGTAGCAAGAAGTAAGATGTACAACGATAATATATAATGTTTGGAATGAATTGAATCGATTTGAACAAAAACAATATGTGTGATATGTGTTACGCTTGTTACATGTACTTTTTTTATTTTAACCAATTCAATCCCAAAATAAAATTTGGGTAATATGAAAACTATTATTGCAGGGAACTCTATCACTAGTGAAGACTCAAATTCTGAGCCACCAAAACTGGTTATGGTATTCTTTATCGGAGGTTGCACTTTTGCAGAAATTTCTGCTCTGAGATTCTTATCGCAACAGGAAGATTGTGAGTATTATAAAAAAGAAAGAGTATTGCATAAATCAAACAGTCCTAAGAACACAAAAGATCTACAATATACATATTTTTTTTTATAGTAAACGTGGAATTTGTTGTGGGAACTACAAAGTTAATAAACGGTAATACATTTCTCACATCCTTAATGGAGGATTTAGAGAACACATAAATTTGAAAACAACACAATCTTTTAGGATAAAACAAGGATATGTAATTTCATATGTGACATTACAGTCAAATGTGTAAAAAATTATGTTATAAGAAAAATTATTATAATAGCCAAAATATGTATAAACAATCATGCCTAGGTGATCATATTATATTGAATATCTTTATATGTACTATTGTTTTATAAATGTCAAATATAATAAAAGCATCTGCTAAATCCACTTGATACCAAATTTACATAAAACAAATTTGTCAAGTAATTAAATGATCTTATATATACATACATGTATATATATATTTTACTTTTGTATAATAAATTTCTACCACACTTTACTACATAAAAAATATTTCAACAAATATTTCTCAAAAATGTATTTTATTTCTTATGTGATTGATAATGTTTTAATTCATAAATAATTACCATGGCTTATAGTTATACCATGAGATATTGATTTCATAATTCTAAATGATATTTATTAAATTACAATTCTTGATATAATAAATGTCGAATAATAAAAAAAATTCTAAGAAAAAAGGCAAAGTTACCCTGACAATACAAGAAAAAAGAAGGGATACGAAATTATTTGAAAATTTGAACATTCTTATACACACGTATTTCTAAATTTAAAACTGTAAAATATCGCATAATGTCAAAAACCCTTTGATTCCATGATGGTTAGATAAAATTTTGTAATATGTTGCATAAACTATAACCATTTTACAAGTAACATGTCAATGAAAACTTTAGTTCTTAAATCAAATCGAATGCTTTTCGTCTAATGTCCCGGGAAACTTCGAGGATCTAAAATTCGTACGAAGAAATTCGCAATTTTTAACTTCCGCTGGATGAAGTGGCGCCCGTCATTATCGACAAACTCGTTAAATGCATCTCCGCAAAAAGCCGATGCGTGTCGCTACTCTCTCAATCAACGGGCGACGACGACTCGCGCCTGTCGTGGAATACACCCAGGCGAAAAGGCGTCAAAAACTTAGCGAATTCTCGTGTGTACGGCCGACGGTGGGCGCCGTATTGTTGCATTACCGCGGATTGTCGCGTCTCGCGCGTGTGTGCGTACGTGCGTGACACGTACGAGGCGTGTATTTTTCCGGGGTGCGGTGCGGTCGCACAACGAAAAATCCCAATACGCGGACCTTTAATATGCTCCTGGGATCGGCCAGGTTCAAGAAAAAGAGGTGCTCCGCCTGAAGAAAGTGACCGGAGCTGCGCGCATGCTTCCGTGCCCGCTCCCTCGCCATTTTGGAGGTGAATATCATTTTTTTTCCCTATCGTCCACCGGAGAAACTCGACCGGATTCCCCGGTGAGGAACATCAAAAGATCGTCGATGGGAGAGTAGACGATGAGACGTGCTTTCTGCCAACTCGCGGCGGCAACGACGGTCGCTCGTTATATTCGACCCGCAGCCGCGATCTGACACGATTGCCCCGAGTTACAGGGACCCAACCCTCCTTACACCCGCATTTCTAACTCCTGCGAATTTTCCTCGGCCGCACTGCTCGTTCGCTGTTAAGGATCGTCACGGCCCCTTGCGTCGTCCTGTTCAAACGAGCAGAACCATCGTAACCGATATTAGTCCTGTAGACGCTGTTCGGCCGTGCCTTCCGCGGAAAATCGGCGAAACTCGTTGCATTCGTGGGTGTGAGGCAGTACGATTCTCTGCCTGGCACTCGCATTAAGTGTCAAAATTTCCGTGAATCACACGAGTGCGGAAGTAGGAGGATCTTTTGTGATCCGACCTGTGTCCTGACAGGCGTGTGCTTAAGCGTACGTCTTGACACTATTCGTTGTAAAGTTAACGTAGCTTTGCTATTTAATTGTGGAAAATTGGGGAGAAACGGTAGGTTACCGAATTCTTGTTTGTTTATTTCGTAGAGTTTTTCCACCTATTGCTAAGGTTATTTGGCCTAAACCTCTGCTGTTTTAAGGTGAATACCTGTCGACGAACATTAGCATATAGATATTATGTAGAAAATTGTTCAGAGGCAACAAGCAGAATTTGGACTTAGACGTTCTGCATGGAAGTTGATTATATCCACTACTCCATCATAGTTTCTCAAACTGCCATCATTTCTGTCACGATACATGTAGACAGTACTGTCATTTACGAAAAACACATTGTACTTTTGTCATTAGCAATGAAAAAATATGATTTTAAATGTAATATTTAATTGACCATTCTGTGTGCGTGATATTTCTTTGTAAACAAAGATGCATTTAGATTGATGATTTCCATATATCCCGTTTGAGTTTATTGCATATGAGGTAAATAACATAACGTTATATGCAGGAATGATTCTGGTGGATGTATAAGTCTGTTCAAGAGATGTATTATTTCTATGTTTTCATAGATAGAATGTTAGAGCTGGGAATGGACTGACGGCAGATTCGGCGTAATTAGAAGATCTAGACAAGGAGATCAAAAGACAATAAAAACACAAAGCATCTGGAAAAGGCCTTGGCCATCCGGTTATCAATTTTTCTACTATGCCAGCTGTTCCAAGGCCTGGTAGCCTTAAGGACCCAGAGATTGCAGAACTATTTGAGACAAATGATCCGGAGAAGATATTTGAGGATCTGCGCGAAATCGGGCATGGCAGTTTTGGGGCTGTTTATTATGCACGATGTCTGGTTACCAAAGAAATTGTTGCCATTAAGAAGATGTCATACCTAGGAAAACAAACTGCCGAAAAATGGCAGGATATTCTGAAAGAAATTCGATTTCTTAGACAACTTAACCATCCCAATACCATAGAGTATAAGGGCTGTTATCTCAGGGACCATACTGCCTGGGTACGTGAGTCTCAATTACAGTTTTATGTAATTTGTCAGCAATTATTTATATCCTGTTGAAAGAGGAATATCTTAATGTACAATTTTATATCAAAGTATAAAAATATTTTTATTTAAAAATATTGATAAAAAATATATAAAAAAAATTGTTCTTAGAATTTCTCATTATTAACTATAATCCAAATATACATATCATACATAAACTAAAAATGATAATAAAAATATGGTCTTTTCCAGCCAAAAATGCATATATTGATTACTGTTACGTTTCGGCGCTGACTTTGTGTCCTCTTCAATCACCAATAAATTTCGGTTACAATAAAAATCAAGTGCATTACTTATAACCACTCTTGGATATTTGTAAGGCAAGTAGATGTCATGGAGTAGAGAATTTTCTATAAAGGCACTGAGTTTTGATATTTCTTCCTGAGTAAAGTCATAGTTAAAATAAGGAAGAACCAAACAGTGTAAAAATCTTCATGGCACAGAGTTTGAATGCCATATCCAAGAGTCGTCATAAGTAATGCACTTTATCGTAAGTAATACCACAAGCATGATTGTCTGAAAAGTGCGCAAAATCACAGTCAAAACATAATAGTATTCAATATCTCATTTGTTGGATAGAAAAGACCAACTCAATCAATTGCCATTCAGCGAGGAATCACTAATTGTTCCAAAACCTACTTTGATGTATTAATTAAATTATAAGTAATAAATAAGATCTATGAAAAATTAAAGAACATAATATTTTATATACTTAACTGTTATATATATATAACTAAAAGTTAGCTATGTACATACAAAGCATGCTTAAATTGCTTACATATATCCATAAAGTTAATTTGTGAACTTCTGGTTCTGCATTTCTTGATTACAGCTGGTAATGGAATATTGCCTTGGCTCTGCATCAGATATCATTGAAGTGCATAAAAGGCCATTAAAAGAAGATGAAATTGCCGCTATTTGTGAGGGTGTTTTGCGAGGCTTGCATTACCTGCATACCTTGGGAAGAATTCATCGTGATGTAAAGGCAGGAAACATATTACTTACCGAGAATGGAACGGTCAAGTTAGCAGATTTTGGATCTGCAAGTATAAAGTGTCCAGCCAACAGTTTTGTAGGAACACCATATTGGATGGCTCCAGAAGTAATATTAGCTATGGACGAAGGACAGTATGATGGGAAAGTGGATGTATGGTCATTGGGAATTACGTGTATTGAACTAGGTGTGCTCATTTGCTATTGTTTTTTGCTAATTTGTATTTGATGTATTTTGATGAAGTTCATGATTTCACCAAGTCATATAGTGGTTTCAGCAAATTTTGTGAAAACAAAATTATTTTTATTTCAGCGGAACGAAAACCACCTTACTTCAATATGAACGCTATGAGCGCTCTATACCACATCGCTCAAAACGATACTCCAACATTAAATTCTCCAGATTGGACAGATGTATTTCGGCATTTTGTAGAAGTATGCCTAACAAAGAGTCCAAATGAGAGACCAACTTCTGGTAAACTGTTATCAGTGAGTTTGATGCAAGATATTCTTTTAAAGATGTGCACTACTTTTATAAGATTATAGCATTGATTGGCAAAATAGAGAATTATAGCCTGTTTAGTCATCTTCTTATAGATTTTCACGTTTACAGCATCAATTTGTAACCAGAACACGTTCTCCTCAAGTTTTGATAGATTTGATTCAGAGAACGAAAGGAGCAGTTAGGGAACTGGATAATTTAAATTATCGTAAAATGAAGAAGATTCTAATGATTGATGCATGCGAGACTGAGAGTACAGTTGGAGATGCTGATGGTATGTTGTACATTTTATATGTGCTTGTTATACTAATCTTTCATTTGCTGGAAAATCAAATTCCGTGGTATTAATGCAATTTATGAAATCGACTTATGTCAATAAATGTCATCCTTATTGATATACGATATAGAAATGTCTAAATGCATTTTACAGATACTCCCGATGAACAAACAGGTGGTGATAGTAGCAAGAGCAATTCTATTACCTCGGAACATTCGATTCATTCAATGGGTGTTTCTGCAAGCTCTCAAAGTTCCTCCACCAATAGCCTACCACTGCCAAACGCCGATGCAAATGACTATTCCACGGGATCTGTTAGGAATCGGCATAAAATCTCAACTGGTGGTGTTACCGCCAATCTGCTTGAACATGGTGCCAATAATTTTGCGACTATTAGGACAACGTCAATCGTTACTAAGCAACAGAAGGAACACATGCAAGAAGAAATGCATGAGCAAATGAGTGGATATAAGAGAATGAGAAGAGAACATCAAGGTGCATTGGTAAGTTGAAATATACTATCTTGTTTGTGTTTATACTAATCTAGTATGAAAAAGTACAAATTGAAATAACCTTTCGCAGATTAATATTTGTTTTCTTTGGTTTTTTAATTTGTAGTTATAAGATAAATAATGTTAAACAGATATATACTTCAAGGAATGGGTTTAAGTAATGGGCTTGTAAGATATAGCTTTTTGAGTAGAACAGAAAAAAAAGTTTAAGGATTTAGGTAAATTACACTTTCTTACAGATAATCAAAATGTGCTGTGCAGATTATATAGTATAACGAGAGATTCTAATACTTCTAATTCTAATACATTTGTTTAAGTATATTTATATTGATCATCGTTTTTCTTACTAGTATAATTGAAAATATATCAAAAAACTCGTTTAAAACTTCTACTGCAGAATTTATTTTGATTTATTACATGGTATAAATTTGTAAAACTACACTTGTATGCTGAAGGTATCACGCAACATAATAACAATGAAATAATACAATAACAGAATATATGTACTACAATTCTGTTAACACGTTCCATGTTAGACAGATTTTTGTTTACTTTCCGTTCAGGCCGTGTGGAGTGTCTTATTTAAGGGTATATTGTTTAAAATTGGTTATACATCAAAGCAATAAATTTAATTTTTAAGGAATTATTATTTTAACAACCACATGATTAAATGTTTACTCTACCAGGTGAATTGCATGAAGGTTCCAAATGGCTTGAACCGAAAGTTTACAGCACTGAACATTGTAAGAAACACGATGTACACATCTCTATAGCACATTTGATCTCTTTTAGGTTAAATTAGAAGAACGCTGTAAAATGGAGATGGAATCCCACAAACAATTATTAGATAAGGAATACGAGACACTTTTGCAGCAGTTCAGCAAAGAGCTGGAAAAACTTCAGCTGAGGCATCTTCAAGAGTTAGAACGTAAGCTAAAACAGAATCAAAATGCGGAAAAGAAGCTTCACAAGGAGATAACCAGTAGACAAGAAGCAGATCGTAAAGCATTGGAAGCTCAGCAAAAAAGAGAGTACAAAGTACGTTGAAAACGATTCTTTTTAAGCTTACACACAGGAGTTATTTCTTGCATATAAAGAGGACAAATTATATTATAAACAACTTTTGTATTTCCTTAATGTATTTGTATAACCTTAATGTATTTCTTTAAAGGCATACAAGGAACGTTGGAAAAAGGAATTGTCTCAAGATGAAGTAACGCCGAAGAGACAACGAGATGCTACTCTTCAAAGTCAAAAAGATAACCTGAGACAAATGGAAGCACAAGAAGAACAACGACTTGCAAGAGGGCAACGAGAATACCTCGATCTCGAAATCCGCAAATTTCGAAGAAAAAAGTTGCTCATCTTTCATAGTCTGGAGCAAGAACTTCTTCGTGAAGTTAGTATTATCTTGATTATAGAATAGCATTCTCTCGTGCAACGTTTATCGTGATTATTCTTATATTGAAGTGGCATTATACATCTGTGTGCTACTAATTCAATTAAAATAAATTATGCTTAGTATCATCATTTACTATTGAAATATTGAAAAAGTGGGATTATTGTACAGCTTTGGTGATAGTATGAATACTTAATGTTGGTTTCTGGTGCAAATTAAATAATATTACAGCTGAAATAGGACTAAGCAAAACTCTGTTTTATAGGAATTAAATAAGAGACAGCAGCAATTGGAGCAGGCGCATGCTATGTTACTGCGACACCACGAAAAGACGCAGGAATTAGAGTATCGACAACAAAGAGCAGTCCATGCCCTGAGAGAGGAGCAAGTCCAGCGACAGCATGTTACAGAGTTATGTAATCAGCACGATTACATGCAGAGAGCGGAACGAGATTTGCGTAAAAAGCATGCATTGGAGTTAAAGCAACAACCGAAGAGTTTGAAGGTGATACATGGAAGATTTTGTTTTTTATTAAATTTATTACACTTGAAACGTTGAACATTCTTAAAAAATAATTTTTTTTTACTAAATCCTACAATCATAGCAAAAAGAGATGCAGATCCGTAAGCAATTTAGAGAAACCTGCAAAATACAAACGCGACAGTATAAGGCATTGAAGGCTCAGATACTGCAAACCACTGCTAAGGATGAGCAAAAAGCAGTAATAAAAAAGTTAAAAGAAGAGCAAAGACGAAAGTTGGCGCTGCTTGGAGATCAGTATGAACAAAGCATCGCCGAAATGCTCCAAAAGCAGAGTATACGGCTAGACGAATCGCAAGAAGTCGAATGCCATAGTCTTAAGGTTAGTATACTAATTGATATTACACAGTAATCATTGTTTGTAAATATTGTATACACATCTACAATGTAAAATAATCATAATTTATATTATGCTTCAGTCTATGAAACGTTTAGTGATAGACTTGTACCACTCACTCCTTTGTGTGTTACAGGAACGGTTAAATTATGAATTAGAAATCTTGATGGCATACCAGTCAAAAAATAAAATGCAAGCTGAGGCACAGAGGAATCGAGAGCGCCGTGAACTAGAGGATCGAGTATCTGTGAGACGAGCCTTACTTGAGCAAAAGATGGAACTTGAAACTCAGGAATTCCTTCGCGAGCGTAGTGAACGAATACGCCTGCTTCACGAAAGACAAGAGCGTGAATTGCAGCAATTCGACGAGGAAAGTGCAAGAATAGGATTCAGGTAACGTAAATTACTAAAAGATATTTTCGTATGCTTTACAGTTTGTTTTTTTACGATATATCAACATTAACGCATTTAAAGCATAAAATTGTGCTCTGTCTATGAGTATATCAAAAAGCTCCTTAAAGGTCCTTCGTCAAAATTATCTTCAAACTAAAATAATTAATAAAACTACATGCCAAAAGTGCAGAGGAAAAGAAATAATTTCACACGTTTACACTATCAAATTTCCTTATTGCACCTACATATTGGGTTTTTTTTTCAAATTATTGCAGTACTCTGGCGATAGCTGAGGCATCAAAAGAATCTTACCCAGACGATGGAAGCCTTAGTGGCTCTATGTTAAGTCTGGCTCACAGTAATAGCTCCACATCCTTCCCCCCTAATAGTCTTTAATTTTAATCATATTGATAGAATATGTATGTATGTCTGCTTGTAGTGAGTACATAACGAGTCTAACCAACGTATAATTCGATGACTACATACATAACAGGGGTTGACTCGTTGTGTGCATTGACCCGAACCTAAGAGGTTTGTTAGGGTTGGGAATGTGTATTGGACTGAAATTAATGTAACAGCATATTTTTTAATCATCAAAATATGTCAACACGATCTATAAGGAGAAAAAAAGAGAGCGAGAGCGAGAGCGATCGAGAGAGAGAGAGAGAGAGAGAGAGAGAGAGAGAGAGAGAGAGAGAGAGAGAGAGCTTCATATTGAAGAAGAACTTAGATGCTTTTTGCAACATTGTAATATTTATTAATCATATCCGAATACCTTGAGAAGCAAATAGAAGTAAATGGAAAAAAAATCTTTTAACATTAACATTATCTGCTATTCAAAGAAACAAGTCTTAAAGTTCTTAGGTTTAAAGAAAGCTAGCTATTATAGCGTACAGAAAGTTTTATATGCGTCTACTAAAGAAATGTTTAGAGACATTTATTTATTAATATCCAACGATTATAATAAAAACAAACCAATATAATAACCGTAATGCTCGAATTATTATACATTTCATTTCTGCTAAGTGGAGATTTGAAATAAGGATAGTGCTGTAACTTGTATTTTTTCCCCAGTAAAGTATGGAATTATAAAAATTACATCAACAGCTGTCATAACTATGGTCGTGATTTGACGCTTATATTACATTTCTTATTTCAAGTTTTCAACTGGTATGAATTTGATATTACCTATGCCAAGAGAGTTAGTCTATTTATTTAGCTGCATTTTTAATGCAAACAGATTTACAAAGTGACAATCTAATAAACAAAATTGATTAAAAAGTGTCCTGTGTTGTAATCGCGTGTATTTCAGAGTAAGTAATGTTTGTTATTTCAAAAAATTAGGTTTGAAAAAATTTAATACATGATTTTGTACGATTTTATACTTTTTGTTTTACATTACTAAGAAAGGATGTCAATATTAAAAACTACGTTGGTAATAAAATTATTGTTGAATACTAAAGTAGTATAGTGTCCATTTCAAACTCCTTTCAATTTTCATGGAATGACATTTTTCTATTGTCGATTTTATTATAGGGACATTAACAAGTAATAAGACCCCTGTATAAATCATAAAATGGTTATGAGTAATATAATGTAATGCATTTATTTCTTTATACATATAGCATAGACACACAATATACATATACACATAACACAAGCAATGAATATATTACACTCACATTTTATTTCATGCAAAATAAATTTGTTCTAAACTACATAAAGCTTTTATCATCTGAATTTATGCTTTTAGATTTGTATTATATCACAGACATTTAGTAACAATATAATATCAATCTATAAATATAAATTTTATTTACATTAACGTTGACATTACGCATGACATGATCCTTTTACATTAAAAGAGTAATATGTCAATATTCTAATTTAATGTAAAACACTGTTGATTTTGCTCAATGGTAGATTTCATATTTGACCATTGTCACTTAAACGTTTTAGACTTTTATCATTTTTGGTGCACTTTTACAATTTTTTTTACTACACAAATTTGCAAATGGTAGTCTAGTGTTGCTTTGTCTCTCGTAAAAAAGACGCTTTTCTATCTTGTTTACATCTCCTACATTTAAATTGTACTATAATATATTCTCTTGTTATTCAACATTTCATCCAGTACACATCCCAATGTTGTACTCTATTATAGTATGTGTTTGTTTCTTATTTCATTTAACATATTTTTTCTGTTTTATACATTTCTATACTCATTATAAAGTATTAAATTTATATCCAGATGATTGTGACTGTTCTTCTTGTTAATATATAAGCCACTTATAACGATAATGATATAAGGATTTAAATCTTCCAAACGGAAAAATATTATCTTACTATTAGAAAAAGTGATTTGTTTGATATTCGAAAATATCTATTCGTTAATATAATTGTTAATGTTTAATATCTAATGTTTAGTGATCGACAGTCAATTCTTCCCTTTGTTAAAAAAATACGAGTGGTATATGTATTATCTACCGATTTTAGCGAATTACCAAAAACAGTAAGTTAGGAAATGTAATTGAATGACCGATTGCAAAAAATACAAAGTACAATTAAATGTTACCCGTCTGTCTATGGTTTACTGTAGTGTTAGAAAATCTCCAACAGATATAATGTCACACTTTTGAATTTTCTATTACCATTAAGTTGACCTGAAAGAAATATAAAAGGCTTAAGTAACATTACATAATTACTGACACAGTATATAAAAGCGAATGATTATGTTAATGGCACAGCGCACATTCCAATGTACATCAAATCATGGGTTAAACTTTGTTGAAAATCAAAATTTCAAAAATGTTATACATCGAATGACTAATTGAAGATGTGGTCAATTTTAGTAATATAAAATACGTGAAATGAGATGTTAAAATTGTTATTATGTGTTCAAAATCCTATTAAGGACAACTGGCACAATCATCTGTAAAAGTCTCTCTTTATAATGATGCAACATGTAAATATACACACATGTTATACATCATAAATAGAGTTCAATGGTTAGTAAGGAAGCCTATAAAGTGGCATGTATATGTATGAAGCTAACATTTAAGTTCTTCCTTTAGACATATTCTTAGGAAGATGTGTGAAGTCAGCAAGTAACTTCAGCAAATTATTGTAACCAATAAAGGCCATTGTAGACTATTAGAGACTGTTCGTGCTACATTCTCAATTAAATGCAGAGCATAACAATAAAATAATCGTCTTTCCAATTGATTACTTATTTTAAGTTTGTGAAGGAATTGTACAGAAAATTCAATGTAACTTTCCAGTAGAATTACTGATGCATGCTTTGACACACATAACGATAATTGAAAGTGCAACTGAACACAGTTTTTTTTGATACACTTTGTTTATTGAGCAAAACGAATTAGTGTAAAAACTATTTTCTTTTGTAAAACAAAAGTAGCATTTTCTTTGATGCAAATGCTCACAAGAGTTAAAGATAAATACAAAATTTCTTATTGTTTGGCAAGATACATTGAATTTATGAGCGATTGGTGAACTATATCATAAATATTTCTTGGTGCAAATAGTATTATAAAATGTTTTGTAAACTACATTCTATATTTTAACATCGATACATAAAGTTATTCATGATGAGAGCTAACTTGTAACATTGTAAAAGATGGAATGTAATATAAAATACATTTTGTAATATTAGATCACAAATGTTAGATAAACATGTTACTGATTTGCTGTAAAGTTGCAAATAAATACGAGTTTTCTTTCACTTGTTTACATACACCAAATATTAAATACAATTCAAATATATATTACATGTAAATCATGTAGTATAAATATATTATCAAAAGGTATAATTTTCTTTGCGTAAGAACACTGTCAAAGAAATATAAAAAGTTGCAAATCAATTAAACTTTGCATATGAAGCTAGATAGCAACAGATGTATGTAGTATTAAGTGTATCCGGATGGACTTTCTGATATTTAAAGCAACTGAAATAAAAAATAATATAATGTGTGATGACCTTTGAATTTATCTCAAAAACAAAAAAAAAAGTTGGTCCTCATGCATATCAGATTTTACCTGTACTTCTAATTGTAGCACGAGTTTTCTCTTAGTCTAGTTATGTGTATATATCAACATCAACATCTGATCGTAGACTTCTGTAATCTTAATTCATATTACTTGTTGAATATCTGTTTAGAGAATTCATTTTGATGTTGCTAACATTTTGTAAATATTCATTTGCTATACTTGTAAGATTCAGCAAATGAAGCTTTGGTTGCATCAACTAGAATTTAGTGTATGGAATATGTCAGTTTCCCCAAAGCTATATTTAATTAAATCGTTTATATTCGGATGTGATACATAAGCTAGGTAAATTTTCGTAAGCATACCATATCAACCATCATTCATGAATGATCGGTTACGAGCGTATAACTAGCTTATACTTCATATACTTCCATTTATGTAATTACACAATATTGGCCACTACATCATGCTATAGTCACTAGCATAAATTAAAAGTACACCATGTTTGGAGCTGATATACATGTTTCAGCAATAGGTCGTACGATTATCTCTTTCTTATATAATCAATCTGATAGAAAATTGGTACATTTGTGTATATTAAGATTTAAGGATGAATGTACATACTTGAATACAATCTCTGGCTTTAACTAGGTACATTTATAATTCTTATCTCTAGTAGCGTTCCCTGATAATTCATCGTAATGCAGAATATAAATGATGTTGGTATTTTAAAAAGAAATGATTTTGCCCATTAAAAAATAGAACACTTTACGGCTCATAAGGTAAATAATTTTTTAAAAACTTCTTAATGCAATACATGCCAAGGACAAAGGATTAATGTACATTTTTGTAAAAAATAAATTCTTCCAGTTAATAATATTTGTATGATTTCTTATGTAATTTACAAATCTTACAAAATTAAAGTGTATGTATATGTGCATTGCTCTTAAAGTGCAGGAATGACAATTATTTCTAATGTTACACGAGCTGCTTATGTACAACATAATTTGCATTGTATTCAATATATTGTAAAATTTCTACTGGTATAATACTATTTTTATTCTACATATCGATTTTGTGCAATATGTTCAAAATGTATAAATTTGATACATTATTTTAGATCATCTATTTGTATCTTAACTTCGTGTTCTGAAGATACTTTCTCTTTTATTATACTTAAATACTCAAATACTCAATGCCATCTTGTATACTGGCATAATAAAGTACACTATAGTTCAGATGCAAAATGGGATTTTACATTATATTTTGCTTCCAATTATCCGAATGTGTCAACATTGTAAACTTAAACAACGTGTAGATCATGATAAAACGTTTTGATTGTATGATATAGATTTTGTGTGTACACTATGTATGCACATCACTACAATAATTTTTAATAAAACACATGTGTAGATTACATAATGATTTCTATTTCATTTATTTTACTCAACCTCAGAGCATAAAAAGTCTTTATTTAAATCATTATTCATTCTAAGACATACTTTACGTTTTGACTTATAAACATAACAAATTTAGATATTAATTCCATCACAGAAACAATGTTCATATTTTAGCTGAATATAAACATAAACACACATACGTATACATGTATAGAAAATCGTTATACGAAATAATTATCAACTGGAAATTGTACTGTATCTAATATGATCTAATTAGTCCCTGCCAGTTATTATAAATATCTATATTTAAAAATTTATATAGTATTAAAAATAAATTATTTTGGAAACAAAATCACATCAAGAAGCAATAAGTGTTAGATTTAGTTCAAGAATGTTAGTAAGATTTTAACATAAACCATGATATTTAATTGTAATATTTAATATTATTATGTAAAAAAACGATGTTAACAGAAAACAGTATCGTTTTAAACATACATAACAAACTACTTCTGTTACATTAATACACAATACCAGCAGAAAATTACAAAATCAACATATGAACATCTTTTAAATAAAATAGTAGATTGTATTTATGATTGAATATGTATTATTTTTACAATATATAACATTTGTTAAATAACTTTACTTTCTTTTACGAATTCCATTAAATCATTTATAATAATAAGTGACTACTCATAAATTTTAGTTTGTATTCGTTTTATAAATTTTTTCTTATTTCAAAATGGTTCTATAATACATTGAAAGGATATTACTGGCATGTATGTGAAGAACAAGTGCAGTGGACCATCAGAAAATACATGTAAAAACGTTTGCATGAAATTTTATTGTAAAATATATTAAATTCTTCATTATGATATCGACATTATAACGATATATGTATGTATGTTAACAAATAAAACAAAGGTAGATGTATGAAGGTTTATCATATATATTCACCTATACATAATAGTTGTGCTGCAATCGCCACTAATAAAATAATCTTATAAAGCATTATAATAAGAAAAGAAAAATATAGATTATATTAAAATATCTTAATAGCTACAATGGATTATAATTCTACAAACTTTTTCACATTGAGCACCTGCCTATAACACATGTTCATACAATGTTACAGTCCCGATATCCGAATTGAGTATAATAATATACAAATGCGTTTTTGAGTTTACATATGCAGTTTTATTGCGTCGGAGAGAAGGAAGTTGGAGTTAATATGCGAGATTGTACTTCTCGTATTAATGGTACTGTGTATGCCACACATTGGTCCCACCCCGGATTTCTCCATGCAGCTTCACGAGTTTCTCTACGTGTCTGCAGATCTTTGTAGCCTAGAAAGTAAAATCACAGTAGGAATAATTCCACAAACATAATTGTAAACCTAAAATAAATGTAATGTATAAATTTAGTAACATCCTATGCTTACACCAGATATGATGAACATCATAAAGCTGACCAACTTGTGAAAAGTAACCACCGAATGGTTCATCATTTTTGCGTCTGTAATTGATGGCCTTTACCCAATTGTTTCCCCATTCTATCATCGTTCCAGCTTGCAAAGTATAGCTGCGTATTTCATATTTGTTATTACCTACTCTGTTTGTATGCATGGGCCAAAAACTAAATGCCAACAGATATTGTACATGGCGTGATCTCAAAAACTTGCCACGTTCCTTAACTAATGTTTGGTAAGGCTAAAAGAAAGTGTGAGAAAGTGGATAGTATCTACCTTTTTTAAGAGTGTGCAAATTATCCGTGAGATATAAAAGATATTTTAATTTATTATTATAAATTATAAATTAAAATATAAATTATTTTTTAATTGTAATTTATAAAAAAAAAAACATACCTCATCTTTAGAAAGTACTGCTTGAACGTGATCTACACGTTCATAACCACCATTATCATACTTCCACAAGTGTAGGACTTGATCCAGATCTCCTACTTCGACCATCCATGAACCGACTAGTTCACAACTTATTTTAGGCTCCCTAGACTGAATCAGATTAACATTTTCTTCACTGTAATAGTGTAAAAGTATATTAACATCTTTCATCAGCTATAATTATATTTCCATTTCATAACAGCATTCTCAAACATTTGGCACATTATTTGCGAAGCCTCTTGTATTATTTTTGCGTTAATGCACATAAGCAACATTTTTGTTTAACACTTAAACGGTTTATTTACCCAGAAGCGAATGCACAATATGCACAATAGATTTTAATAAAAGAGTAATCGATTTCACAATAAATAGATTTTCCAACCTTCTTATAAAAGCGCGGTTAAAGGTCGTTCAATTACGACCCCAAGGTTATTACATTACTTACTAGTTGATCAAGTATTTATCAACAGAATCAGGTCGGACATTGTGAGTCTCCAGAGCATATATAACGTCCTTGTCGGAAAGAAGTCGCGAGTGCGACTCTTTGGTGGCCTTGATCCTCCTTACACATCCTAATCCAACAGCTTGTCGTTCTGTTGACGTTGCAATAGATCTGCAACATATATTGCTCAAAAAACATCGCCAACTTCTCTCTCTCTCTCTCTCTCTCTATATATATATAATAAATCTGTGATCACATAACACACCATTCAGAAAGTACTGGAAATATCCTCCATCCTTCACATTTCCCTAGACTTCCAATCAAACTCTCACAATTCCAGAGCAGCCACCTCTAACTGCAACAATCCCAGTATCCAAATACTCACTAGCCAAATACACCCCTTATTACCCAAATACACTCGATCCCACAGTCTCCACGAATTTTCCACGCACGTATCTCATAACCACCTTACTATCCACACCTGTATTCAAGGTATACCCGACGCAGATACGTTCCTCTTACCCCGCACGATCTCAAGGAAATCGATGAGGGTGCAGAAGCCCAGGCTCCCCTCGTGAGACACGTAGGATAATTATCCTAGTGAAGAATCCGCGAGCTCCGTGCCGCGGGTGGTGCTGATTTAAATTCACGAGGTGGCTGGCTCTCTGGAAGGCACGTTACGTCCGAATGTAAGTCGGTTATGCGGACTATGCCCCGAGGAGAGTGGAAGCAACAGCGCGGCTGTGTTATGCGGGGCACGAGCATGAGGAGAAAGAGAGAGAAAAAGGGGGAGAGAGAGCGAGAGAGGGAAGAGAAGAGAAGAGAAGAAGAAGAAGAAAAAGAAGGAGCGGAGGGGAAACCAGAAACGAGATCGGATCAGCTGAGAGGGAAGCCGCCTTCCGCCGCGTTCAGCAGAATGCTTTCTTAAATCAACGATACGGGGGAAGATTTGTCAAAGGCAGGCCCGACGACGCCAACCAATTTGTTTTCCAAAGAAGGCCACCGGTCGTACGCTGCATCCGCCAGGAATTTCGCCAATTTGTCGCGATCTCCTGGAATTCAATTCGACCCCGTCGCTTAACCCCTCGCCTCGACGAAGTTCCGGTAAAGCGCAACACGAATCGGGAACTGAGACGGAATTCTGGATTTCATAGCTTCACCGGGAGCGGTCAGAGCGTGAAATCTTGGAATCAGTGTAAATACGTAGGTGTCTGAAACCCGTGAGCATTGTTGGTTTTTGGGGATGAGGGAAAATTATTTTTAGAACTCTATCTTTGTACGTGTAATATCTATAGCCTTCTTGAACTTCAAGGATATTTGTCGAATGAATATGTACTATTAAATTAAAGCGATGATCTGGAAGATTTTTTGTCTCGATAAAAAATGATATAACACGAAAAATAATCGTTTGAATAAGCTCGATCTGCAGTCGGTAGGAAAGTTTCGATGGAAAATAACATTGTGCGTACGCGTTGGCATTACGCAGTGATTGCATTTGCAAAGTGGGAGAAATCGAAACGCGTAACGACCAGCGAATGCATAAGGGAAGCTACGCAGTCGCGTGCATATAAACGCGAGAATTGTACTTACGAATTGGATTTAAACACGATTTCACAATGAGGGATGAAGGGATGTAGGGACGCGTCGGGTTCATCAAAAGCGACCACGAACCTACGGTCGAATAATCTGCCCTCGGATGGCTGGAAACACATTCCCCCGAACTTATCTCTTCCTGCAAACTACCGAGCAGACATCGCGGTTTCTCCCTCGAACCTTCTGTGTGCCCAGGATTACTGGACGCCCTAGGAAATTCGGTAATTCTCAGATCAAACGCGGTCGATGAACTAAGATTATACTGTCAATATCGAAACTTCCGGGGATTGGCGCTGGTACCTTGCGGGAAATATTTCAATTCAAACTAAAGAGAATATTTAGAATGTGCAAAGTCCCGCAGACGAATCTTCCTTTTCTCCTTCGAGAGGATACATTATTCATAAAAACTTCCGTACTTACTTTCATGAAATATCTGGTAAATGACAACGCACGAGCGCGTTTACTCGTGATTTTTCTTTCTGAAAGACGTGACTTACAAAATTCGGTTTGGCGGACGTCTCACAAAGATTTTTCTTGGGCAAATCTGAATTTTATACAATATGGCTAGCAGCAATTACGAGAAACGTTCGTGTACCTCCAGTCTCTGGAGTGTATCTTATTATAAGCACCGGGAAATCTTCCTATTATTAACAATTAATTTTACCGTAAATATCTAAAGGAGAGCTTACTTTCGTAATTTACACTAACGTTTTACGCAGGAACCGAGAACTCTTCTGCTGCTATCTAAATTCAACGACCTACAGAATATTTTACTCGGCGGAAACTGTACTTTTAATTAAGTTTTCGACCCTAAAAGTTAGCGATGCACATGTTAAATAATCAAGTACCATACTAATAATATCCCATCATAAAACATATTTGGAGTAACAATTAATGCATAAAACAACAAACCCTTCCTTGTTAAATATTATGGAAACTTTCAAAGTATCATTCAAACTCCATGTTTTATCATAAAATTTCGAGAAGACGATTACGTTCAATCTCTTAACTCACATCTTATAGCGAAAATAAACAATACCTTATAACCAATCGCATAGCGGATTGTAATTTATTCCCCAAAAACAATGATCCTCCCGAACTTCAGTCTCCGTTCGGAAGAAAGCATTTCCTTCGTGTATGCTCCCACGGCAAGGCGGTTCCTAACGAGCGATGCAATAACAGCGGAGCCGAATAAAACTCGACGATCGTGGCACGAACCCGCAAGTTTCTTGCAACATCGATCTTAAGGCCTGACTAGCGCCCGGGGGGTTCAAGGGCTTATTACGATCTGTCTTACCTTGGGAACCCGCTAGCTGCAATTGAACTTTTTTCGCGCTCGTAAACTTTCGTTTCCTCGAAATGGCCATCCCCGGCGTATATCCCGTTCATAAAAGCGGGCAAATCTTTTTTCGCCGCGATAGTAATTCACTTAACGAGGCACTAAGCCGTGAAAATCACCGAATCGAACGTTCGCACGATTCTTGAATCTGCGATAAAACGTGGGAAGTGAAAATGTACATATTCGACCAGCAGATATTTGGGAAGAGAAATTTTTATGTAAGAAGACGAATCAAGTTGCTTATTTCGTTAAACGTTATATTCTAATTTCACCGTCCAGGATTCTGTGCCTATGACTGAGAACTTGAGCAAGATAAAGAAAATATAATTTATTTACGTTTCATCGTCCATCAAGTTTGGTATCCGATAAATAGATAGCCTCGTTACCTTGAAAACTATTATACGACGGGAACTTGAGAAATATACGCGAATTTGTGAAACACAGGAATCGCAGGGATCTGATGAATTCCCAATTACATAACATTCTTCGTAATTCGCCTTAGGACTCTACCTCGTGGCCAATAAAAAATTAAATAAGCGGCCGAAGCGACGTTGATGATTTCAGTCTCGCGTATCGCGCGCATTACGAAGCGTGAAATTAGGACTGAATCTGCCGCCACTAATGCTCTTTTTCCTACTCCTCCAGGATTTAATCCATTGCCTTATAACGACGAGCCACAGCACTGATTGCAATCTAAATCTGAGAGACACGAGCCTAACTCCTCAAGCAGATTAAGGTCTAAACTCGACGAACTAGAGTCGCTCTCATTATGCCCGGTAACTCGGTTTTGTCACCGCCATTACTAAATGCACAATATTAAGCCAACTCTTACTTTTAAATTACACACCTTCGCCGGCTTTCTCGATTGGAATGAAATCGTTAATAACCACTCTCGAGTAATTATGCTATATCTTTGTCACCAAGCAACATGCACACGCTTGCTCGCTAAAAGGATATCGTACACGTAGCGAATATACTTTATAAAAAATAAACCTAGCTTCACGCATAATCCTTTTAGTATTATCGGTACAATAGATAAATACAGTGGCACGTTGTATAAAACGTTATCCTAAAAATTGAACAAAATACAGGATTTTATCCTCCGCTTACACTCTTCTCAGCTTCGATATAATAAGCGCAATGTCTCCGGCGTATTTTACCAGACTTAAACAAGATAAAATTGTCCGAAGTGCAATTACTTTGCGCTTAGAAAGATAGACCTATCTTTTCTGTTCAGCGGTGCGTGTGTTTGGATTATAGAGTAACATTCGTTAAAGTGAATAAGAATGCGGCGTGATAGCTTAGAGGCCGGGAGGAGCAGCCTAGACCGGTGTCTAACAGTAAAAGTCCAGCTAGACGACGATAAATTCAGGACGTCTCGTGCGACGGAATCAACGAGTCCCCGCCCGGCCGTTGGCTCGTCTTGCCATCGGCGATAATTACTTCACTTAATTAACTAGCTGGAAAATTATACTAGGATTTTTCTGGAAACGAAGCGAAACCAGCGAGCCGCTGCTGGCGAATGGCCGCCTGGACGTGAACGAGAAAAAGAGGTTTGAACTATGGGGTACCTCGAGAGCTAAATCGTACCTCACAGCCGTATTAACTGGGAGAGCGAGTGTAAGTAAGAAGGTATCACGGTGCTTCGCTAACACGAAAATGAGCTACGTCGAAATCAAGATCGCGGCTATTCGTTCTAAACGCCGCATCCTTCGAATACAATCGAATAAATTAATTGCAAAATGGCGAGTCATCCGGTCTTTAAATAGGGGTATAGAAGAGGCAAACGGGGTTGGATATCAGTACCCTCTCGTTCCTCATTGCTATGTCCATTGGTATGACGGAGCCGGAGAAAATAGTTGGGTATGTAGGTGATGTAATAAGAGATAACTGAATTTCGTATCAGATATCCGTGATCTTGATTTATGCACAGCTACGTGAAAGTATATCCTTTCCACGACATAACGGCTCTGTGCGTTAACAGCGATAAAAGTCCTTGTGTAAAGGATATAGGTACAGGGCGGGACAAAAACTTCCTTCTTGTATCGAATTTTAGTTTCAAGATAAAAGATAGGATACTGTTCTGGCAAATGAAATAGTGTAAAAGACTGGTTATAGGTACCGTTCTGCATGACACAAGCCAAGACTGAGGAGCACAAATGGCGGACATTGATAAACGTGTAATATAGGATACAAATATTTCCAGAATTCAGGTTTCGGTGCTTTCGCGAATATTACTAGAGAATCGATAGAGACGACTAAGCGTTCGATTGATCTCCGCGCGTCTTTCAATCCATTCCACAGTGGCCCAAAATCGGCGGAACGGAATAATCTCTGGCGCAGAAATTCGATTCCTCGGGAATGGCGAGCTCCAGAATTTTGCAGTTTGCACTG
Source organism: Ampulex compressa (assembly GCA_038496175.1). NCBI lineage: Eukaryota > Metazoa > Arthropoda > Insecta > Hymenoptera > Ampulicidae > Ampulex > Ampulex compressa. The sequence continues at coordinate 78,402 of JBCFXI010000958.1, forward strand.
GTAACGGTGCGGTGAGAATTTCAAATTGAAAACGGTCGGCAAACAAGCAGATGAAATAAAGCAGCTGTATGGGGGATACACGCGTGTAGTTACCCGCTCGCGGCCTGCTACATTTAATTATGCAGAATCCCGCGAAATCCATTTGCCTCGCAGATACCGTCACACGCTTTTTGTTTGACGCCGTATTTACTTCCGTCGGCCTTCTCGCTGGTACGCGCATGTTTTTTTTTTTACCGGCATCGGCAAGCAGAATAAGGTAGATACCACGACGATAACGACGTCGCTTTTTCCTAGGATGATGAATTTCGTCCGTTGGATCTCTAAAAATCGATCCAACAGGATTTTCGCTTATTCCTCTCTACCTACTGATTTAATTACTGGCAAGGATTCTTTCAAGGATAACTAGAATATCCCTTGCAAAACTGGGAACGTTTTAGATAATTCTTCGTCTCAACTTCTTTTTTGTTATAGCGACTTAATACACAAAATTATTTAGATTCGTATGATACTTTCAGAGGGTAAAGTAAGTAGATTAAGATGTTGATCAAAATTACACATTGCTGTAACAGCTATAAAATAGATGACGATAAAAATATGAACGTTTATACAAGATAAATGTGGGATCAATGATCTGTACGGAACTATTTATTTACAGCTTCATCGTTAATATCATTGTTAATGACCTTCCTCCGATTGTTTACCCGATAATTGGCAAGTGCAAACAATGAAACTTTGTTGCAATTCACAACTAACCAGCGTTCTCTGAACTCTTTGCGAGCAACAAACACGAGTGATGAACGGAAACAAACCAACGAAGTACCTAAGCAAAGTTAACCTGGCTAACACTCAGAGTGCAAAAGGCGAGTACTGCCGACGGGAATATCGCAAAGATCGCATGGCATTCAAGCGCATTATTCCGCCCCCGGTTTTTTCATCCGGAAACTTCTGAAAGTGACATTTCCAGGCATCAAAGGATTTTATTCGTTTGACACCAGCTGGTTAACGTGCCAGCTTTAATTCGTACTTTGAAACGCGCGGTGAACAAACGAAGAAAAGCTTTGCGTGTTGCGTATGTGTGTGTGTACTCTGTGAAAAAGTAGCGAAATAAAATATGATTGTTAGACTACAAGGAGTAATGGCACGCTCGACGATCAACGATTAACCCTGTACACTTCACAGCTTACACGACGTTGATCAATAACTGCTTATATACTCTTTTATAGATTACTCGATCCCTCCACTGCTGCCAACATTTTAGATAACGGGAATGATGATATTAGCATTACTAGAAAGCCTATCCGCGACCGAGCTGGATCTCTAAGTGAACCACTAATAAGAAATTAACCACGACACTTGGAGCGCAAAGAACCAGCTCTACCCACATTCTTCCGCTTGATCCTCGTTATTTTTCAGCAGAGTGGCCGCCAAGTGTGACCTTCCCAAGTGCCACGGGACGATCGTGGAAAAAAAGACGTACACCAACCATCAAAACTCATCGTGAAATGTCTCGGTATACCTCGCAAGATAATTCGCCGGAAGAGCCTCGGGCGATGTTCGCCGCTGCTTTCCCGGACCACCTTCGATCGTGCGGCAGACCACCAAATACTTTCGACGGCGGACAAATCCTTCTCCTCCTCTCCGTCGCACGATCGAGATAAACGTCCGAAAGAGGACCTCGACCCGAGGACCTTCGAGGCCTCGAACGAACTCGTGAGCGAGGTACGTACCGTGTCACGCTTCCCAACTCGTTCCTCGAATCTTCCATCGAAATAGTGGATCCCAGGCGCACACCTAGAGACAATCTCCTACCCCGATTCCTATCCCTCTTACGGACCATCCACGCCTTCGAAACGCCCCTGGATCGTCCCCCTGATCACCCAAGCACGCAACACTTCGCACTTCACCCGAGGTGCAAACACCTCGAAACTCGAGGTACCGTTCGCGGAACTCGTCCGAGGGGCAAATGTTACGAGGCTTCGCAGAACGAGGAGGGAACGATCGGGACGAGGTATACGAGCTAGAAGTCCTGACGTAATTCGTACTGCTGGTAAACGTCGTGTCTCCGCGAAATCGTCACATTTTCCCCGCTGGCCGCGCCGGGTAAACGCGCACGACACGCACACGATGCTGGCTCGCCGCGGACTGACAACGCGGGACAATGCTGCCGAGCGAGACCGGCCGAGCGGCCGCGGAAACGGCCGAGCGGCGCACGAGTGTTACGTGCGACGACCGATTGACGGCCGCGGGGCTATTGATATTTCGATGCTTTTACTAATCCACGATGCCCACGATCAATCGGTCGTTGCTTCTAACTAATGAAACTTCCTGCAAGATTCATGCGCAAAGTCGACGAAATACGGCATCGAGCCCTCGATCGGAGGTAACACTCGCGTGCATCGAGTCTCTGTACCAAACTCAATTTCGACCAGCTGTTTTATAACTAATTTTCTCACCACGCACAGCAACGAACATTCATCGTTTTATACCTCGACGCAACAATGTACGACCTTCTCCATTGATGCGGAATTCATTCGCAGCCGGCCTCGGTTAAATCTTATTTAAATCCCATCCCGCGGTGGTTATTTTCTCATAACCGAGCGTTTCCTTCCCACAGCAGAAAAACCGCGTGGAGCTCCCGCTGAAGAGATACGTGACGGTCGGTTATCTCGACAAAGCGCGCGGTGCGACAGACGGATGAGAGGGTTGATGGAAAGAAACAGTGGCCGATGCCGGAAAGCTCGCGGAATCCCACGGTAGACCGTCGAGGTATTCTTTCATCGAAGCGATCCGTTAGGTCGGCGGTTATCGGCGGCTAGGGACATTTCGAGGATCGGCGCAAGACGGGCGGGACATTAACGGAGCAATTTGTCGCGGGAGAATTGCGGCCCGGTAAGTAGAATTTCAAGGGGGCATCTCTCGGTGAACTCGAATTCCCGGTACGTGCGTACGCTCCTCTATTCATCATTAAACCCACGGCGATATCTCGCGGACGGGAACCCTCTTTCTCTCCGTTGCAGCGGCAGATGTCACCGTGACAAATGGCAGGAGGTATACCGGAGGTTAATGACGAACTTTCCTCGCCACGTAGGAGATGAGAAAGGGAGAGCTGGATAACTCAAGAGAGAGAGAGAGAGAGAGAGAGAGAGAGAGAGAGGGAGAGAGGGAGAGGGAGAGAAAGGGAGGAAGGAAGAGGGAGAGACAACGAAGATTCCAGTCGCGACTGGTCCGCGATTCTACCTTCTAAGGTTGGCCGTGAGCTTTCCAGCACGTAGGTGCTTTGCTTTAGCGTCGAATAGAGTCGTCCATCTCGACCAGCCCGACTGGCGGCGACGATTTGAGAAATAACGAGTCATCGGTCCCTCGAACGAGAATGTAAAATCGAAGGCCACGGAATATACGTGAGCACACCGCGGTATAGAGAGTCAAATATCTGGGATTTTATCGTATCGAAATTAGGAAAATAATCCTGATTCTGGAAGAAATGCGGATTATTTCAACGGTAAGAATAAAATCCAGAGGAGATCAATCGCAGTACACCCGCCTCGTGCTATATACCTATAGGCTTTTCACACTAATCTCCATTATAACTAGACTTCAAAACGAATGCATCCCACTTCAAGCCAAATTCCACACATCCACACCATGCAAGAACGCGTACACTATTCGATTCGAGTGCACACTTCCAAAACGTACTCCTCGAACGAAATAAAAACCCGAAAAACCCGCGAGAGCAGAGGCAGAAAGTAGAACACGAGAAGTTAGAGGTGCCGGATGATTCCATCGTTTCCCACATCGAACCTCGCGTACGCGCTATATATTCCCATGCGTTCCAGCTATGCCGGCGATTGGCCAGCTCCTGAAACTCGATGGCCATGTCACCGTCCGTGCAAATAAAGCGCTTGAAATTAGCCAGACGAGCGCGCGCGCGCCGTGAAACGGGGAGAACTTTGAAGTCGAAAATAGCCAAAAATCCTCTCTTTCTCCGAGGGGCATATCTCCCGCGTCTCAGGGCCGTGGATGGACTAGAAAAGTAACGGTGCCGGATCGTTGAACTTCCTACGACGTGACGGCAGGAGCCATTAAGAGCTAAGCGGAGTACGGGACTCATTGTCGGGATCGTTCGACTCGGATGCGCCGCCCGAGGAGCCTAATGACGCGATAAGGCGCGGGAATTTATTGAACTGTAAAACCTGCGGATTATCGGCCGCCGCTTCCGGAACGGCAACGAGTCCGACGTTGCAAAGTGGCCCGATTCACGGTCGAGACAAGCCGCGGATCGAACGTGAACGGGCACGATCTGGTTTTGAACCTCGCATCCTCGTGAATGGCGATTAATCACCGTCGATCGTTACTCTCGATTTTTCGGGGGTCGTTGAACCTCGATAACCTTCGAACGAAAGTATCATCGTCTCAGTGTATACATAGGTACTCGTGACCTAATAAAAAAATTCCTCCTGACGAATATCATTCACGCGTCTAAAGTGTCATCCGCACTTTTTTCTACTCATCTCTTCGGAGCACGTGCATCGAAAAAAATTTCGAAAGAGAGGATGGAAACGCGCGGTTTCCTGTAATAAGAAACCACGGGTGATTTATCCTGATTCGATCTTATTTATCCCGATCGTTTGGAGCATTAAGCTCGCGTTTATACGGATTACAGAGCTGAGCATTGATATACATACTTCGGTTTTCCTTCGAGATAAAGATAGGATCTTTAACACATTTCGCTACCGCCGAGCGCTACAAGCGATTGTTAATCCCCAACACGAGATCTATGGCTTCTGCGCGTACGCGCGGTGTAGTATAACTCGTATCGAAGTGTTTCTCGCGGTGCTCGCAGTAAAAAAAAGGAAAAACTCGAACGCGCCTGTATGACACAATGGGTAGCGGCCGAGAGTGCGCAGGTTGCTCGAGAAAGTAAGGGGCCTTTGGGAAATACGTAACGCCAATGTGCCCCCGCGAAACTGGCGACAGTGATTTACTGCGATACACGACGATCCGGAACGAATGCCCGCGTAATAATACCCATCGGGAATGTATTGCCGTAACAAGCTGTTTCTGCACGTACAACGGAAGGCGTAACGTGTCTTCCGTTGTAACCTATCCGCGGTAAATAAACGGGAATGGTGGATCGCGGAAAATAATTATACATCGCGCACCGTGATGGACGCGGTAATGACAGTTTGCGCAAGCGCACCAGGGGTAACAGCTTTTGGCCAATCGCCCCTGGCACTTACTTCGCTCATGATCTAAACGAGATGTACTTTCTTCGCGGCCGCATCGCGGATAATTCATCCCAGTGCTTATCGAGCGTACACATGCGGAGTATAGATTAATGATAAACGCCAAGACTCGCTGGGGCCCCTTGAATGAAACCGCAATGCAGGATGTGTACTATAATGCGATGATACACGAGGATGTTTTTTTTTAAATTTTTTATTTATGTTTAGAAGCGTATAAATACATTTTGTTGTTGGTTCGATGCGTGTTCTCCCTTTTATCTCTGTTCGTAGTATTCTTTTCACGATACGCGCCTATACTTTCCTGGAATAAAAATCAATAAGCAGGAAATTCGTTGTAAAGTTACGTTTCGAAAAATATTGCCATTCTTCTTGTTTTTACGCGCTCCTTAGAAAGCTTTTGATCGCCATTGAGAGCCGCGGTGCAATTTCTGTTGGCCAGGCCTGCTATAATATGTTAGCAAACTACGTTCCTTGGTAACCCTGACTAGGGAGTTTCACGAAACGGGTATGAATAAATTATAGGTGCAAATTTCACGTGTCCGTAGAACTCTTCGAACGAAACCTTAAAGCGCGTTCGAAAATTAGCATATACATTCCAAACTAAAAATAAATAGATGCAAGCGCTGTACAGCGTTACCTGTAGCTCACGCAGTTTCGGTCGTAAATATGTAAAAGAATACATTTAACTTCACAATAGCTGTTATGAGCGCAAGGAATAGAACACAAAGATTTATGACCTTTTTATTACAAGTTGGTTCGTAGGATAACCTTAAGTTTCCACGCAATTTGCGGAAGTCTGATGTTGAATCTTTCAACCGAGTGCGATCCGAATTTCTCTTGGACCCTTTCCAACATTAAGAATAATGGGTCAAGTGCTGGGTGCGAACGAGGACAGACACGCAACGCCTCGATATTCCGTTAACTAACCCGCCGTGAAGAAAATCGATCGAAAAGATAAGCCGTAAACAACTTTCACGAAGGAGGATTCGAGCATTATGACTACCCACCAAAAACGGACAAAGCCAAGAATGTGGCGTGATGCTGCGGTATCGCAATTATTAGCAACCGTCGTATCGCGTGAAACAGGCTATCTGTTGATTCTTGCAAAGTAATATAAGAAGCTTATGCCGTGCTCTATCTCGTTTTTGCTACTGCTGTAAAAAATCATTGCCAGGATAAAACTCAGTATTAACGGTTTAACCACGGAAGCGTTTACTCTGAACCTTCCATTCCGTACGAAGATCTTTCGAAGCGTTGCGTGCGGTGTTACAATTTCTCCTTCTTGATTATCGAAGGCTATGATTACTGAGCAAGTATGAGAAATAAAGCAAGCGATATTCTCTGGATCCCCCAATTGATACGCGCTTGTTCTCGATCGCGGGAAAAGCGAGCATCGTCCGTGCGCTTCGTATTTATTTGAGTACACGATGTGAACTAGATTGGTACAAATCGATGTACACTTTGTTCTAGATTCGTAATACATCGTAATACAATTAAATATATATATGTGTTATTATCGTAATAGGAATATTACATAAAAATGGTCACGTATTCGTGGAAAATATATTCTCGTCCATCAAAGCCTGCAAAAAGTTTGCGAATGCCTAGTAAGAGTGTACCAATAAATTGTCGAAGAGAAAGGTAGCACAGGCTGCTTGTAATTCGATGGATCTGTGTGCCAACTTTCTCTAAATCGATATTTTTCTTAGCCATACAAGAGAATTCCTGGAAAAAAAACGCTGCAACACCAGCAAATCCAAATGGCCCACATTATTGGAATGACATTCAGTACGTGTACACCGAGCATGTTATTTACCAGTACCAGTACCACAGGTTTACGCTTGTATATATCAATCTTGAAACCACCTAGCTCTCACTGTAATCTTTCACTATAGCGCAGATTCTGCAAACAGTAATATCTACTATCGATAGTACTCGACTACGCTGTAATTTATTAGTACTACCACTGTGAATCATAGCGGATTTCTGAAAAAGTATACTTTGCAAACTACGCCAGTGTCTTTCAGATCCGTGGAAACTTTTTTAACATAATCTTTTACTATACTGCAGATTATATATTTATAATTATAATGCTTTACTATGCTGCAGATTATATATTATATATTTATAATTCTTAGCACTGTAGAACGATATCCTTGACTAAACCAATTTCAAAAAATTACGGTTCTATCTCGTATAACTTCTAAAAACAATTCTATTCTATTTTACGACATATTCCTCCTAACTATCTTCTTGGTCGTTGTTACATAAGTATATTAGATGACTCGCATCTCAGTCGAAACCGCTAGTTCCTTTTTCATCACCCATCCATCACATCTACGATCAACAATCACCCACTAAGACCATTTACCTAATATACTTCCAATTACATTACCAATACAAAAAAAAACAATTATGAAACCAAAACACACCTGAACAAAGCTCCCAACCAAACCGAAAGAGCACCTAACAAACATTCCTTCATTCAACAACCTCCCCTCTCCACCTTCCAACCAATACCCCTAAAAACCCCACATCCCATCGCACAAAACTTCGACCAAGAGTACAATAAGCACTCGCCACGGTTAGCGCCACCAAAAAAATCCCCAATTAAAAAAAAAATAAAAAAACAGCAGCGGTACAAATTGCGCATCAAGCGCAACACACAGAGTGTCCCACATAACCCGAGCCACTCGTGTCGCGCGGTCTTAGTCGTCGAGCACGCGATGCCCCATTCAGCCCTGGAGAAAGAGGGATACCGGACAGGACAATGCGAAAAGTTTGACAGCACGAAGGGCTTCCACGGCTTCCTCCTTCGCGGATGGAAGACGAGCGATCGCCGCGAGGATCCTGGCGGCGGGTCGACTTCGTGAGTTCCCCCAAGGGGCCACAATTCATCCACCTCTCGATCGTGCTGTCGAATACCCCTGGCGCTTATGCCCCGTTCGTATTTCATCGAATACGCCGCATGCAGATCGCGAGGACCGCCAGAGGAGGAGGAGGAGGAGGAGGAGAAGAAGGAGGACGTGGTGTAGCCGGAAGTCGAGGAGGCGAGAGGACCGCGCAGGTTGGCTAAAGGGTAGGCAGGAGCGTCGCGGAGGAGGTGGAGGATGGCAGAGAGGCGAAGGAAAGACGGACGATGGGTGGTGGTGGCACGCCCCGGCACTTCGAATCGGCCGTCGCGATTTAGCGGCCCCGAATAAATCCCAGGACGAGGATCGACGGATGGGCCGCGCCCTGAAAAAGTTTCCTCGACACGTATCCCATTTAACTTGGGACATCGAAAATCGAAACTTCGCGTCGGCACCTTCTGCCACGATCGGAAGCATTTGCTTGCGGATGGGATTTCTTTTTCTTCTTACACCACTTCCCTCTCCCCTTTCTCCGTGGAGAGTGTATCTTATATTGGCGGGGCGGTGTTCGATGGAAAATTGGGGGATTAAGCTAAACGCTTTTATCGATGGAATCGAGGCGTTTGGCAATGGGAAATACACAAGTGAGTCGGTGGTAAAGCGATGGGTAATTGTTTGCAATGGTTGTAAAAATAAAGCTATCGCGAAGCATACTTTGACGTGGAAGCATTCCCTTTGGAAGCATAAACCGATCGTAACTTTTGATACGTCCGCATACCTTTCTCTTCCCTCGAGTGCCTGGCCTGCTCTCTTCCGCGTATAAAGGGGCTTATCGGTTAATAATGGAAGGAAGAAGGGAAAATATCGCGAAAGAATACGACGATTGGAAATCCCTGGGGGCGAGGAGGAAGGGGGATGATCGAGTTGATCTCATCGTTGCCTGGCGCTCGTGTTCTCACCGGCGCACAGTGGGAATATCGTACAAAAACACTTTTGCTAAGAAAAGAAATAATAGTGATAACGATATAAAATTATATAGAAATAAATAATAAACAGGTGTACTGAAGCAGTAAAAACATGGCGATAAGGAGTACAATTAATACAGAAAATATGTCTCAATAATTCGTCTCAACGATCTAGAAATTCGTCGTCTCACAAAACTCTCGTCATTACGTCTCTATGCGAACTCTAATTTTTTTTCTTACGCTTATCGTCTTCTTATATTTTATTTCTTTCTCGTTTCCACACGCTCCCCTACTCTCTCTTCCATTTCCACATAACAACTACGCGTACAGCATAATTCCGTTCCAGCTGTCGAAACTTCTTGAACCCCTTACATTTAATCAAGAAAGTATTACATACCAATAAACATCCCTAAACAAAGAATGCTCACCTTTCGATCAAATTCCTTCCTTTACGAATACCCTAAGTATTATAATCGCGATGAGGGAGCGCGGTCCAGTCGACAATAATTTCGTCCACCCAGGATCGAAACTTTAACCACTGTGCGACGCGCGTTAAGACGAGGATTTATCGGCCGCGCTTCCTCGCAGACGCCTCTTCCTTCCCGAAAGGAAAGGGAGAAAAGGGAAGGCAAAGAGCGGCGCAGCGAGACCGTTCGACCGATTTTACATTCGTAGGTACGCGTCGGTGGACGGGAGGAATAATTTATGGCGAGCGACGAGCGCCTTAAGCGGCTACACCGGGATATCAAAAGGCTCGCCGTCGATTGAAATATGGGGAGCCGGTCAATGATAATTCCGCTACCGGACGGAGACAGAAATCGACGCGGTTAGAGTAATGACGTCGGGCAGCAGGAAGTTTCTATGGGCCGCTGGACGTCGATTGTCCAGGGCTCGAAAGAGCCGATCGGAGGCAGCGACTTCGCTCGCGAGAAGCAACGATATTAACGGCCGAACGGACACATCCGGCTTTTAATCCAATCCATCGATTGCAGTCTTATTCGCGTTACACGCGGTATTGTGCTCGATGAGTAATGGAGGGATAATGAGTTTTCCGAAGAAGACCTTTCTGTGGTAAGAATTTGCAATAAGAATATTTGCAATGTATACGCTATGTGTGTAAAGATCGTCGATACTATTGGGTTGTTCGGAAAGTCATTTCGTTTTTTGGGGAACATGAAAGACAGTTTTCGTATAATGAATAAATATTTTATTAAATTATATATTGGCCATTCTGGTCCAACACCTT